>JASDQU010104057.1:136205-151706 GCA_032191745.1 Picea mariana
ATATATATATATATATATATATATATATATATATATATATATATATATATATATATATATATATATATATATATTGTTAGGAATTCATATTATGTTCATATGTAGGGAATATTAAGTTAATTAAATGGTATCATAGTTAAGGATAGAGATAATAGGACACAGAGGAGAGAATTTTTTTTGTAGCATGGACCAGCTTGGGGCTGGAGATGTTACAACTCTCAAAGTCTTGCAAATTTTCCCAATGCAGCGTAAGGAATTATTATCTACTATAGGTGATATTGACCCCTCAGAATCCAAATTACTTACGTTTCATGTGGATTATTCTTTCCATAATATCTCTCACCAGTTTGCATATTAAACTCAAGTCATAATATATGGGAAAACCATCTTTTGTACAATTGTGGATGAGGGAGCCTCAATGTGTATTATGTCCATTTCATGTTGGCGAGATATTGTCTCTCCAAAGCTTGAACCATCTAATACCATGCTTAAATATTTCAATGGATACATGTTTAGGCCTCATGGGATCATTGTTGCTTTACCCATAGAGTTTGGTTGTAATATTGGTTCTGTAGATTTCAAAGTGGTTGATACCCCTTTAGAGTATAATATTCTACTCATGCACACTTAGTTTTACAAAATGATGGTTGTAGCTTCATTAGTTTTTTGAGTCCTTTTCTTTCCCCACCAAGGGAAGATCGTGACCATGGATCAAATTTCCTACTACACACTCGATATTAGACCTAATATTGGAACTATTGTTCCCTTTGTCAGTGATTCCTAGAGTTCATAAATGAGTGTAGGCACAATGATTTTCAAAGACTCATCCTTGTTAGGTAAATTTACCCTTCCCCCATCACCTCTCAACCAAAATGTGTCTCCCATTAACATGATATATTCCACCACCCATGGCTCCCTTGGATCTAGTGATACTTGGGTGGTAAATCACCCTTTGGAAGTTGAATATTATGGAGATCACATGCCGCTCAAAACAATTGATCTTGCATGTCTGTCAATCCAGTTGACATCTTCCAAAAATGAATCAAACCACCAATAGGATGTGGGGTTTGATAAATACGTCAAGCCCATTTGGGCCATCACTCATCTCCCCGCGTCACTTGAAATGCTTGATTATGAAATTCCTTCAAATGAGTCCATCATGGAAGCCATGATTTCTCTAGAAACTCCATGGGATGACATGCACCATCGCATGCCATTCCTCCCTTATTTGGAATTCTTAGAGAGGCATAAAAAATCCTACCTTTAGTGATAATGTTCAATGGTACTAATCTCCCATCATGATCTATGATGTATCCATAGAAGGGAACTTGGAAAACATTTAAAAAAACATTCCTATTGACATTTTAGGGAAGCTTGGTGTCATCGAAAACATCCTCGTAGGTGTAGACTATTCTCCCCAAGAACTAGAACATTATACTACCCTATTCAAAGAATTTCATGATATTTTTTCTTGGTATTATGAAGAAATTATTGGCATTGACCCACATATTGTCGAGAACATGATCAAAACTTATGTTGGTGCTAAGCCTGTTCGAGAAAAACTCTGGATCATCAACCCAAGAAAGGTTGTTTCTATCAAGGAAGAGGTTGAACAACTTCTTCATACTGGTTTCATCTATCCGGTTCCCTTGACTGAATGGGTATGGAATCTTGTTCTAGTCAATAAAAACAAAGGAACCATCAAAGTCTATGTTGATTATAGGGATCTAAACAAGGATTTCCTAAAAGAAAATTGTCGAGGCATATCTATATGACTTAGCCTCTCACACATTGCAATGAAGTTTCCATCCAGATCACCTATGGGCCATATTTGCATGATGTTGACACTATAACATATGTTTGAACCCTCATAAAAGTATATTTTTCATGGTAACTAGGAGTTTGATAGTATTTATCATATCCAAGTATAGAATCATGGTTGACCCCTTCAAAATATAGAGAATTCTCCAATTTCCTCCTCCCCGCACCATCAACCAAATCCAAAGTTTGCAAGGGAAGGAAAACTTTTTGCATCGATTTATTGTTGATTGTGTCAAGATCGCAAAAGGTTTCATGTGCTTATTGAAAAAATATGTTTATTTTGTCTTGGATGACCAATCCCAATTCTCTTTTGATGCCTTGAAAAAGGACTTGATGTTGACCCCCATTTTGAGCCCTCCTAACTACAGTTTGGGCTTTCTTCTCTGTCTTGCAACATCTGACTCCATCATTAGCATGGTGCTTTTCCAGGAGGATAATACACAAAAGGAGCATGTGATCTATTATTTGAGTAAAAGTGTCATTGGCCCCGAACTTCGATATTCACATGTTGATAAGTTATCCTTGTCATTTGTGCACACTGTCCAAAGATTACAACATTACATCATCTCGCGAAAAACCACCTCACTATTAGAATTATTGTAATATGTTTCATCCATCCATTCCTCTATTGACCTCACACATTAGGGGGAATTTGTTACAATTATATTTTCCACCCTAGGGGCACATAGAGGACCTTCTCAAAAGGGGTACTAGAGTATACATACACATGTACCTAACATGGGTTTTCAAAACCATGGGAAAATACCTACCATGTAATACCATGGGTTTCCAAAACCATGGGAAAATACCTACCATGTGATACAATGGGTTTCCAAAACCATGGGCCCATAAACCACCATTAGGTAAATTCCTATCTACTAGGAGGAAAATTACTTCATTCCTTGATTTTAGAAGATAATTCCTATTTAATAGGATGAAGGGTGCTTCCTTCCTTGATTTTAGGATATAATTCCCATTTCATGACTAAGTGAAGTCTAGTCTTGCATGCATACATTGGAATTATCAACAAGAGAGCATGACTCCCTTGGAATCATCACCAAGAGTGCGCCTCACATGGGGATAAGAGTAATTCACTCCACTTGAGAATATATAGTGTAATTCACTCCACTTGAGAATATCTAGTCAAGTATGGATTGAATGAATAATTAACCAAGAATAGGTGGAAAATCACTAGGGTTCAAGCCAATGCATGTCCTAAGTAATATCTATAAGCTCAAATATGGTGCATTGTCTCATGACATGGAAGAAATATTTGGTGGGTTATTTATGCATGGAGGTTTGCTTGAAGAAGGAATGAAGAATTGAGAGTAAATTTACGCTTTTGGAATTCCAAGAGAGATAGGGTGAAGGAAGAGAGAAGGAAAGGACCAAGGATGAATACAATACAAGGCTTAAATTATTCAATCTTGATGTAAGGTTCTCTATTTTATCAATATAGATCAATGTTACTTTTCCACTTCAATGATTGTCTTTTCGATTACATGATTTGTGGTTCATTATTGAATAGAGTAGATTTGATTGGATTCAATTTTATTTAACACTTAAAAGGATCCATAGATTGGTATTCGTTTTCACTTATGTATAGGAAGAAGATCACAGGAATCAGAGTCAGATCTATGTATCCATGTCAGCTGAAAAATTAAGGACAACCATTAGTTCACAAGGTAAGCCTCTCTTCCCTCAAGTGTAAGATGAAAAGAATATGATTAGATATAGGAAAACAATACTATCTATCAGTTGTCTGTCTTGAATTAAAGGTAGATCCAAGGGAGAACCCACCCATCTATAGGAGGTGTTATCACATATAGTTGTCAAGGGCAGCAGGGTATCCAGGTCTGCGACCTGCATAGGAAGCGTATGAGCGCAGCATGCAGAACAACTCATTTCGGGCTTAAAATACAAACAGGTGGGCTCGGTCATGTGACAGAGGAAATCCATAAGGCGAATCAATCGATGACATGCTTTATTTCAGAAGGTAAAGGGTTGTGCAAAGTCTATCTTCGGAGAAAAGATTAAATCTGGGCCGTAGATCTCATGAGGAGAAATCAACAGTGGAAAATTAGCCTGGGAGTCGGGAGTTCGAAATGTTGTTAAATTTTTTCATCAAAAGGTATGAAATCCTGAAACCTGAAATCAACAGTAGTCATACATCCAGAGGGAGGCGTGGCACCAGATCTGAGAAGTTGCGATTTCGTGAATCGGAGGTCTTAGCATGGAGCATAGTGCAAGTTCGTGAAACACAAAATCATGAAGCGACTAGGAACTAATCGCATGGTCATAGCCTGTGGTCATATGAGTAGTGGGTCTAGGAGGAAGGTTAGCGCCCATCGCATAGCTGGCGACTCGGGTTTTCAAGGAGGTAATCGCGATCGTCAAATTCAAAGAAATCTCGACCGTTGATCTGAGTAGGGTGATTTCGTCAAATTGGGAGTCAAGGTTTCTGTTGTCAAGTGATATGAGGACTCCCGAAATGTGAAATCTTGAAGCTCCCTTTGAAGTTTAGGGCTGGGTCATGGCTCGAGGTCACATGTCAATAAGGGTGAAATTCACAAGGTATGCGCCAAAGGATGAAAGTGCCCTCTTTCGTTACAAAGTGAAACCGTCACGGTTTCAAGATCGTTAGGTGAGATTAACAAGTCCGCCAACAGCCCCTGGGAATTTAGCCTTATTTCGATCTCGAGAAGGAGAAGTAATTAAAAGTAGTTAATGGAAGGCAGGTTGGGTGGTTGAAACCTCAACTCACTCAGTAATTAGAAGTATGGAGGACCCGGTCGTGGGGACTGAAGCGTCAGCCCGTGGTACCCCTGTGGGAATATTTTCCTGCAAAGCCCATACTGATCTGAGCTTGCATCTGATAGAATAATGCATGCACAGTTAGACAGAAAACTTCTCAGACAAAGTTTTGAATGCAGTGATCAGTTCACTCTCCTGGTAGTCGGGGACTGTTCTGAGTATAAATAGATAGTTCTTATATTTTGTTATGGTTGAGAATAGCTTCCTATTTTGTAATGTTTTGATGCCAGAACTGTTCTTTGGTTATGTATAATATTTGAAACTTTCATATTAATATAAGTCAACCTCTTTTCATCTCTTTGTATAAATTGTGCTAAAACACTCGGGCATGGAGGATCCAGTCGAGGGTTGTTATGTTGTTGTAATGTAAGTTTTATTGCAGCGGTATCGCGACCAATTTTAATCAGCTTCCTTGTGATATTTTCCCCTCTTACACTGAATGACTCAGGCATGGAGGATCTATTCGAGTTGTTGTAGCTGCATGGTGATGTAGGTTTGATCATTGTGTTGTTGTGACTATGTTTTTTGGACATATTTCAGCGTCTGAAGCTTGAGCTTAAGGGTGATCTTGAGTCTGAGTTTTTCTTCTCCAAGCTGCTTGAAGACCTGATTTCCATAGCAGTCTTGTCCACCTTTCTTACTAAGTCTTCCCTCTGCTCACACTTAAACTCAATTCACTGACTGAAGTTAGTTATGGCCCTCAATTCCCTGTGCATTTCTTGTCTAGTTATGGGTTGAACATCATTCATATATTGTGTTTTGTCCATTGAACTCCAATCATATAAAACCAACATCCACCAAAAACTTTGATGGGTACTGGGCTTATCTTCTCGCAATCTGAGGGTAACTTTCAATGCTAACAGGAGGGACATATATGTTAACACTTCCTCCTAGAGGCTCCCACTTACATATGATTCTTCCATAGGGGCCTTGTTGGAACTTTTTGATTGATTGCATGGTGAGATATCTAAATCTACAAAACATATTTCTCATTATTTCATGAGAAATACCAATTTTCAGATGGAAACATCAAATCCTAATTGTTTCAACAAGGCAAACAAATGAAGGAAGAGAAAGATTGGATTAATTTCTACACTTGGGTGATTTTCAATCATTTCTGGAAAAATTAGAGGGTTCATGATTTGGGTGTCGATACATACCTATATAGTCATCGAAGAGATCATCCATGCCGACATGGGGAGGTGTATCGACACTTGGAGAGGAAAGATATGCTGACATTGTGAAGGGGACTAAGCCAATTTCGGGGAATGTCAAAAATGGGGGACCAATTAACTATGTATTGACCTCAGAAGTGTTAACACCACCAATATGGTGAAAACCCCATTGACGTCGATCATGCGAAAGTTTTCGACAAAGGGGAGCATTATCGGTGTAGATCATAATATCTTTGTCGATATAGTTAAGAGTGTATCAACATTTGTCAAAAAAAATTGAAGACGAATACAACAATATATCGGTTCTCGATAATCAAACTTCACCAACATTGAGAGATGTACATCAGAGCGAATGGATTGAACTTCATTGATAAGGCCGAGATGTATTGATGCCTAAGGGTTCATGGGTGTTGATGTAGCTAGATTTTGTTTTTCCGCTAAGTATAGATCGAGGGAATTGTTATGGGTTTGAGCCTAATCCTATTGCATGGATTTTGATACTCGTGTTTAGGCTTAGCCAATGTTTAGGTTCATGTTTAAAAACAAAAAATGAAATCCCATAGGGTGGTGCTATGGAGAAATGAACAAGGGTATGGGGAACTGGTCAGGTTAGGCATTCATAGCCAAATCCATCAAATGATTAGGGCCCACCAAAGTGGGAGGTATTCGAGTAATGGAATTGTTATGGAAAGTTATATATGATCCTATACCTAGATCGAAGGGTTAGGAGGACGAGGGATAATAAAGTAAGAAAAAAAATGTGTTTAGGGTCAACTCACCCTCCTTGGTGCATATCTATAAACAAAGAACTTGTAACCGAAGGAGGACACATGGACAAGGATGGGTTCCATACATGTGAGTGTGTTGACACATGGACAGTGAGGAGGTTGATGATAGTTGAATGCTCTTGTCGTGGGGGTTCCCTCTCAAACAAGCTACAAGCTCTTCTCTTTAGTAGACCATAGCGAAAGTTAAGCCTTGGTGGGGTTTTATAACTTCTTTTAATTCACCCAAGAACAAAAACCAATGCAAGAAAAGGTTCATATCGACG
Organism: Picea mariana; assembly: GCA_032191745.1. NCBI lineage: Eukaryota > Viridiplantae > Streptophyta > Pinopsida > Pinales > Pinaceae > Picea > Picea mariana. The sequence goes on from JASDQU010104057.1 coordinate 143,067, forward strand.
ATCATAACTTAAACTTCACCGGTGGATTGGCGAGTATTGTCTAAACCACTGTGACACACAAATATTAAGTGGAAAGTGGTTGGTCTCCTCATGTATCAACGACGATAATGCTATCATCGTTTATACATGAATGAAGGAATTTATTTAAACATTTAAGTGTTGCATTCTCGGTGTATCGGTGATGATGGGAAGATGTATACCAATCTATTGGCGAGGGTAATATTGTTGGCACCGATATGTCGAGAAGCACTCATAAAAACTAAATTATCATGTGTATCATAGGTTATGGAAAGATGAACTCCAATGTTTCAGTGACCAAGAATTTATGGGCACCGATACACAAGGTTAAGATCGACAAATTACTAAGTGTTGGTAATTTTTCAGTATCAGCGAGGAAAAGGATAACTTGCCAATATTTCTTGTATCAGTGAGGAAAAGACTAACTCACTAATATATCCAAAGTCAATGCATTGAAAGTTAGAAAATATTCAAGTGAAAGTTTGGAAAAGGCCAATGAAGATCATGAGGATAAGTTGGCCTCTATGAAAATTCAGGGGAGTTTTAAGACGTGAAAAGGAGGGTCCCTATTTCTTGGGGAAAATTTGAATTTTTGAACAATGAAACAAGAAAAAATGAAGTTTTTGGTGCCTGACTCAACATTTTCGTAGAGTAGCAATGTAATTTTCATTCCATAGAAGAATATTAGAACTGCCCAACTAGTTGAATAAGACCTCTAGTCTTGCATATATTGTGCATGAGACCTCACGAGCTTGCTATCCCTAGGTTGACAATTTAATGATAATATATTTGATTACTCTTACTGCCAATTACAGGGTAATTAAATAGCTCGTTGGTTGACATGCCATTTTTTCAAAAATAATATTTTGTAAACCCTACTTCCAACATTTATGAAGGATTTTATCAACCTCTTCCACCACTCTCAAGACCAATACCAATCATCCCTTTTCCAAAATCATAATACGTGGAATGTATCCAACCATGGGATTGAATTTGGACTTTGTCAATTCATTTAAAATCTCACTGCTCATCCTTCTACCTGGAAACCGACCTTCAAGCACCAATTCTTCCAAGTCCATAATGTCATTTAGCCTAGTTTTTTTTCCCCCAAATTCAAGCGGGAAATTTTCTACAATTTTTTAATATGCTTGCACCTTTTGTGTTTCCTCTCACCATTTATAATATGTGACCCTAACCAACAATTTAAAATTCACTCATATGTTTAATTTCTAGAAACTCTCGAATAAACCCTACCTTTGGTTGAAATTCATTTATTCTGATTGAGTTATAGTAAGGGATTTTAACTTCTATAAAAGAAACAATAGAAGGAAAAGTGGTAGCAATCCAATCATGTTATCAAGTTAAATCCATGTCCTTGTATTTCTTAGGGTTTAACTACTAAGGTTGTACATGATCTATTCTAGCATATTGTGCAAGTCGTATACATACCTTGAATTGAATGGCCTCGGGAGAGTCATCAACTAGTCCCATAAGCCTTTCCTCTATTCAATCCTCCACCATGGAGCTCCCATTAGATATCACCTAAGATATCTCACCAATGATAGCCACTATTTCCTCCTCCAATGGGTGTGACCCATGGGGACTTCACCTCATTGACCAATATCTTATGGCATTCATTCATAAAGGTTTTTTTTTAATTGTGAAAAAATAATTCAATATACTATAGGTATTTGGAGAGGCGGTTATAAAAATGGGTATTTGGTAAAAATTAGGGGTATCTAGCAAAAATAGATTTTTTTTATCTGAAATATGTATTAGGAGGGGGTTAACAAAAGGATTTTGGGATATATTTATCAATATTTAGTAAAATTAGGGATATTCTTTAATATCCTATGAACAGACATGTTAAGCCATAGGTTCACTAAGTGAAGTCCCTATTGTGTGACCCTAGGTGAGGTTAGAAAACATGGATATTCCAACCGAGGATGAACACCTTCATTAACCACTCACACAACCAGATCAAATATCAACACACTGATATTTTGACGTGGTAAAACCCCATGGGGAAACATCCATAGCCCTAGCCAACGCAATCACTTGGATCAATTTATTAATGCAAAAGAAAAAGATTACAAAGAGATTCCACAAGAGAGTTTCTCACAATCGATCATCGAAAAATGACCATCCATGATTTTTAAATAGATGTCATGGACCAATCGGTGTTAGGCCTTAGATCAATGTAGTCATTAAGATCGAGGATAATGTGAACCATCAAATCACTCTATGTCAAGAACAGATCATGACCGTCATATTTCCTAACTACAAATGCATACTAATGCATATTAAAGAAACACACTAAGAATCACACGTTTACCTAATGACACATTAGAACAAGTAGATCTTAACTAACTCTTAAGTGTCTAAATGTCCTAACATCCCCCCTTAAGAACAACTTGGGATGGGATTGAAGGATTTACAAAAGTGACACAATAGGATAAGGAAGGAGACATTAGAGCCTATCCCGCCTTAAATACAACTTATTGAATGCCTAACATAGATCAAATTTTGAAAAACTTTGCTTTTGTAAGATACTTTGTGAAAATGTCTACAACTTGATATTCTGTAGGGAAAAAGAGCACTTCAATAACTTGATCATGAATTATATTTATGATGAAGTGCATGTGTATCTCGATGTGTTTGTTGCGTTGATGTTGAATTGGGTATTTGATGATATTGATGGCAGTCTGATTGTCACACCAAAGGTTGGCCGGATGTTGTTGCTGGAATCCAAACTATGAAAGGATCTGTCGAAGCCACAAGGCTTCCTGACTTGCATTTTCCACTACTCGGTACTCTACTTCTGATGAAGAAAGTGAAATAACATGTTGTTTCTTACAAGCCCAAGTGACAAGTCTTGAACCAAGGCTGAAATCATATCTTGTAATAGACTTTCTATCATCAGGGTCACTGGCCCAATATGAATCAGTGAAACTAACCAATAAAGGAGTCCCCCTTGAACTGTAATGTATCCAGAACTGCAATGTACCTTAGACATACCAAAGTATCCTTTTAGTTGATTTCCAATGGATTTCATGGGGTGTTTTCATATACCGAGCAACAAGAAAAAAAACAAAGGAAATATCAGGACATGTATGATTCAAGTATAAGAGGCTACCAACTAACTGACGGTACATAGTGGCATCAACTTTGGGAGAAGTACAGGTGGAAGAAAGATTGACTCCAGACTGGAAGGGGGAAGGGGCAGGTGTACAATCTTCCATGTGAAAGAAACAAATAAGGTCACAAGAATACTTAGACTATGAAAGAAAAATCCCTTCATTGATTTGGAAAACTTGGAGGCCAAGGAACTAGTGCAAAAAGACTAAGTCTATCATTTCAAATTTCTTCTTAAGATTGGTTTTCACATGTTTTAAAAGTTTTGAGTCAATACCAGTAAGGATAAGGTCATAAACATAAAGGACGCGGATTATGAGATGGATTCCTACTTTCTTGGTATAAACATTAGGATCAGAATGAAATCTAAACAATCTAGTGTCAATAAGAAAGTTGTCCATTTTGGCATAGCAAGCTTAGGGAGCTTGCTTAAGACCATAAAGAGATTTCTTAAGACGAAAAATAAGGCTAGAGTCATTTTGGACATAGACAGGAGGTCATTCCATGTATATTTCTTCTTGCAAATCCCCATGCAAGAAGGTAGATTTAACATCCATCTAATGGACCTCCCATTTATGTGAGGTAGCAAGGGCAAGAACAAGGTAGATGGAATTCATTTTGGCTACTGGGGAAAAGGTTTCATTATAGTCAATTCCTTCAACTTGGGAAAATCCTTTGGAAACTAACTGAGCCTTGTGTCTTTCAACACTTCCATCTGATGCATACTTGGTTTTGTAGACCCATTTACATCTAACAAGTTTTCTTCCTTTCAAAAGAGGTACAAGATCCCAAGTATAGTTTTCCATTAAAGAACAATACTCTTTATTCATTGTTGTATCCCAATATGGATGACCTGAAGCTTCTGCAAATGTCTCTAGATCATGATTCTTTGAAACTTGATCCAAAAGAGAAGAGGCTCACTAGAATTGTGAACATTTATGATGTTGATATGAAGGATCACCGACAATATCACCAACTTCTTCTCGTGTTAAACAGACCCATCTAGGAAGCGGTGGTGTTAGTGTTGGTTCAATTTCATTGGACTCATTTGGAGGAAGGTGAGTAAGAAAAGGTGGATTTTCATCCTCACTATCATCATATGAAGAAGAAACCAAAATATGAACAAAATAAGGCACAAATGTGAAAGATGGCACGTAGGCCAAAGAAGGCACAATTGTCAAATTAGGCTCACAGGACAAGAGATTTTCATCGAATTTAACATCTCTTCTAATAATAATTTCATTACAATGTGGTTGAATAAGTATTTAACCTTTGACATCTTTAGAAAAACCAAAAAATATACACTTCTCACTTTTAGGCTACAATGTTTTCCTTTTCTCATCAAGAATGTGAGCCCATGCTACACTGCCAAATAAACAGAAGTGGCTTACATCAGGTTTAATTTTATTCCATGCTTCCTATGGTGTTATATTTTTAAGATCCTTTGTGGAAGTGTGATTTACTATGTAATTTGCACAGTTGATTGCTTTCGCCCAATAATTTACACTTAATCCCTTAGATTGGATCATACAATTAGCCATTTCTTTTAATGTGCAGTTCTTTCTCTTAGTAACACCATTTTGTTGTGGTGTATATGGAATAGTTTGTTGCATTTGGATGCCATGTGTAGTGCAGTAACTTGTAAAATTATTGTTCATATATTCACCTCCATTATATGTTCTTAACCTTTGAATTTGATGTCCATATTTCTTTTCTACAAGGGCCTTGTAGGCCAGAAACTTGTCAAAAACTTTGTTCTTAAGTTTTAAGAAGTAAACCCAAGTACGTCTAGAAAATTCATCAATGAAAGTTAAGAAATACTTGCACCAAGAAAAACAAGGAGAAGAAAGTGGACCACACAAGTCACTCTGATCAAGCTGCAAAGGGCCTGAGGTGTGCCAAGAGGCAAGTTTGTCAAAATTGTCCCAAGGATGTTTTTCGAGAAAACAACCAACACAAACACCATCTATGCATGAAACAAGAGGAAGACTATTCACCATATGTTGATTACATAGTTGTTGCAATGAGCGATAGTTTAGATTACCAAACCGCTCATGCCAAAGTTTGCTCAAGTCATCGCTATGACTAACAAAAACTAATGGAAAAGATGATGAACCAAAGTTTTCAAACTTGTACAACCTGGTAATATCATCAACAATTCCATTTTCAAGAACATGTTGAGGATCTTTGAGATCCTTGATTACAACTTGGTGTGGTGAAAACTCTACGGTTTTACCTTCACCTGAATGTGATATTTGATATACTAATAGAATGTTATAGGAAAGACTTAGAACACACAATACATCATTGAAATGACCATTATCTACCTGAACTATCCAAGATCTAACAACACTAAGAGATCTATCATCACCAACAAATATTTTCTTGGTGTTACATTCATTTAGAGTGGAAAATATGGCTTTCTCCTTAGCCATATGATAAGATTCTCCAGATTCAATAAGCCACTCATTAGAAGAAGAAGTAGAAGTTACACTGAAGGAGAAACCAAAAGTATAAAGTGCATGTCCATGAGAAGAAGAGGAATAAGTAGAATCAATACTGATGTTGTTATTCTTCGTCGTTGCTTCTAAATCTTCCATATTCTTGAAACATTTGGACTCATCATGACCATCTTTCCCACAAAAGTTGCAATGTATGTTAGCCTTCTTATTTTTATATTTTTCTCCTTTGTCACCATTAGGAGTTGAAGTTGTCTAAGTGGGTTTGGGACTATTGTTTTTCTTGTTTTTATGGTGAGGATGTTGCTTCTTGGGATTCTTTGGTTTATCTCTCTATTGTGATACTAAGGCTTTGTTGGAGGTACTTGTAGTGTTGATTACTCCAAGTTGTACAAGCTTATCTTTCTCTCTAATCAAAGCATCAAAAAAGGACTCAAGAGTGGGATTTTGATAAGATTTCCCTAGAGCCTCTCTCATGGCATAGAAGGTAGATACAAACACAGAATATGAACTACCTAGCTTGGAAAGAATAATATAGATGTAACGCTCTTCCTCCAGCTTTATGTTACATTGTTCACATAAAATTATAAGTGTTTTAAACTTAGATAGATAGTCTTCAATGCAGGAAAAATCATTTGGACTTAAAGTCAATATCTGATTTTCTAACTAATGTGCTCAAATAATATTGTGTTTGCCAAACACATATTTAAGTTTTTCCCAAGCTTCATCGAGGTCATCAATTTCTTGAAGGTGGAACCTTAAACAAGGAGAGATGGACATTCTAATTAGTCCATGTGCTTTATCATTCCTATTATTCCATTTGACTTTCTTTTCATCATCAGTGGGTTCTTTTTTCTTTCCCAAGTTAATCTGGTACATGCCTTTACTTCTTAATAAATCCTCCATATGGGATTTCCATTGGAAGTAGTTGGTGTTGGTAAGCAAAATATCACTAGAATAATCCATATTAAATATATAGATAATATAGATTTAAAAAATGAAACTGGTGATCTAGATGGAAAGATCCCAAAACATTAGGCGGTTTTTTAAAAATGACACTGAAAACCAACTTCAAATGTGAAAGTTATGCCCTTTCAAAAAAATGCATAAATGGTAACCAAAAATCTACATGGCAAGTAGAAGTTGGTACACGTGGGGATACCTCTCCAAATAACCTCACTTTTACAAATAAGTTTTTTTATGAAGTGACCCACTTTCATAAAAAGAAGCGGGGATCACTTTTACAATGAAGTTACTTTATAAAAGAAATTTGCATGCAAAATAAATAACTTTAAAATAAAGCTACTTACAGTGATTCACTTTTATACTTGAAGTGCAATACACTTTACAATGGATGCATGAACTTTTCAAAAAAAAGTAACAAAAACGAGACTTGAACTCAATACCTCTTATTTAATATGAAAACTTTTAACCAAGTGAGGTACCAAAACATATTGTATTGTTTAAAAGGAAGATTGTTGTTGTTGATGATGATGATGAAGATGACCTTGGAGAGTGTGCTGGAAAAAAACTATTTTCACACAAAAAAAATGTTTTCTTCTCGATGATAACAAGGGTTAGATTTTGTTTAGCTTACCAGGAAAATGCACCTTTTCCTATCTATTCTAATTTTTTGAGATCGTACAAGGAACATGGAAAATATAATACATAGATCTAAAATAATAGGAACCGAAAAACAAACAACATAAAATCGAAATAATACCATGAATTTTTTTAAAAAGGCCATATCCAAGCTTTATACCTTCGGATTTGACTGAAATGGTCGTATCTTGGGAAAACAGAAACCTTTTCAAGTGAAACGAAAAGCATTCCTGACTGAAACAAGCACTTTGGATGCAATGGAACATTCCTCTCAGCCCATAAATGTATGTAAATGGTAGAAACCATAGATGAGTATAATGGGAGCGGGTCTTCAAACATGCTTTGATACCATGTTTAACAACACAGGTATTCCAACAGAGGACGAAAACCTTCATCAACCAATCACACAACCAAATCAAAGATCAACACACCGATATTTTGACGTGGTAAAACCCTATGGGGAAACATCCACAGCCCCAACCAACACAGCCACTTGGAGCAATTTATTAATGCAAAAAAAAAAGATTATAGAGAGATTTCAAAAGAGAGTTTATCATAATCGATCATCGTAAAATGAACCTCCATGCTCTTTAAATAGAGATCATGGACCAATTAGGTGCTAAGACATGGATCAATGTAGTTGTTAAGATCAAGGAGAATATGAACCGTCGGATCACTCTATGTCAGGAACATATCGTGACTGTCGGATTTCCTAACTACAAATGCATACTAATGCATACTAAAGAAACACACTAATAAACACACTTTTACCTAACAACACATTAGACCAAGTAGATCTTAACTAACTCCTAAGTGTCTAAATATCCTAACAGGTGAAACCTCTTCCCCAAATCCAAAGATTTTCCATGTGAGTTGAAAGGTGCGTTTGTCCAAATATGTTGACCCTTCAATGAGTCATTCGAATAGTCCAAACATTCTTCCTCCATGTTCAACATGATTTCCATGTCTACAACATAATGGATTTCCTTCTCATCATTAGTTGTCACCCTATGTTAACCCTAGAACATGCCTATGCAAACCCTCTAATCCCTTTACAACAAAGCCATCAAATGTTAATGTTTTTCTATATATTGATGGTTATTATAATTAAATTATTGAAATTTCGATTTAATTTATGCAAAATCCTTTAACAATACGAAACATTGTGGGATAAGTCCATGAAAAGAATGACCCCTTATTCCTCATATTTAGCCAAAACTCTCTTTCTCCACACATGTAAAGAATGACCCTTTATTCCTCATATTTAGCCAAAACTCTCTCTCTCCACACATGTTCTGAATTATAAAAATTGGCACTTTAATACTCTCTTTTAATTTTTTTACTTTTAAAGAACCTATAATTTTACTTTTAAAAATGGAAAAAACACACATTTAAAACAATTTGGAAAAAACACTATTAAAAAAAA
>JASDQU010104057.1:152525-167546 GCA_032191745.1 Picea mariana
CGCCGAGTTTAGTTACAAAGGGGATCATCGCGATCTCGAAGCACCATCGGATCCGATCTCAATATTGTTTCTCGCTCGGAGTAAATGAAGGCAAGGAGGGGTGGTTGAAACCTCTCCTCATTCATTAGGTGCGAAGTATGGAGGGCCTGACAAGCGGTCTACTCAAGAGGGTCCTGTGTACCATTTCTTCCAAAAAATCCATGCCGAGTCTTCAACTAGCCGGAGGAGGTCTGCACACATTATCTCGGCTCTTAATGGCTCAGCTACTTCCCTTGCAGGAGCCATGCATAGTTAAGGTGGCGTCTGACAAAGAATATCCATCCGAATTTGGCCGAGGGGACACCAAATCTTGGGTGCACGATCGGCCAGAGTCTACATGCGCAGACTATCAGAATACATGCAGACGCAATGTTTTTAATGCAACGTCTTATTTTTGCTGTTGTTGTTGTTTTTGAGTATATGTAGGCGCTTTTGCCATTTTTGTAAGGGATAGATGGTTCAGCAAGGCTCCCGATTGTAAAGTTTTGATGAAGCGCTAGTCGCTCTGGTTAATGTATAAGGCATTTGAGACTTCTTACTTTATGGATGTCAGCCTTTTTTCCATCTCTTGTATACTGTGTTAGAAAAACTCAAAATTGGAGGATCCAGTCGAGTTGTAGCTGTTATAGGATGATGTAGGTTGGATCACTGTAACAGTTACATTGTTTCTAATCGGTTCCTATTATTTTCGTAGTGCTAAACGACTTAGAATTGGAGGATCCAGTTGAGTCACTCTTCAGCTCCTTGAAGCTCCGGACCAAGAGGATCTTGGCTTCTGAGTTTTTCATCCTCAAGCTTCCGACGTCTTGTCGCCCGAGGCAGTCTTGCTTGCCCTTCTCACAAGTCTTCCCTCTGTCACCCTTTAGTCCATTTACTGACAGAAGTTGGATCAAGACCTCCCTTGCTGCATACATACTAGGCCCAGTCTCCTAAGTCAAAGTTTTATCTTCTTGAGTATTTACCCATTTGATCACCCTATTTATTAAACCGTGACATAAAAATTGATGGGCGTCGAGATCTGCTCCTGCAAGCAATCCAGGAGTGACTTCCGTCGCCAACACATACTAATGCATACTAAAGAAACACACTAAGAATCACATGTTTACCTAACGACGCATTAGAACAAGTAGATCTTAACTAACTCCTAAGTGTCTAAATATCCTAACATCCCCCCATAAGAACAACTTGGGATGGGATTGAAGGATTTACAAAAGTGACACAATAGGATAAGGAAGGAGACATTAGAGCCTATCCCCCCTTAAATACAACTTCTTGAATGCCTAACATAGATCAATTTTTGAAAAACTTTGCTTATGTAAGATACTTTGTGAAAATGTCTACAACTTGATATTCTATAGGGAAAAAGAGCACTTCAATAACTTGATCATGAATTATATTTATGATGAAGTGCATGTGTATCTCGATGTGTTTGTTGCACTGATGTTGAATTGGGTCTTTGGTGATCTTGATGGCACTCTGATTGTCACACCAAAGGTTGGTCGGATTTTTTTGTTGGAATCCAAACTATGAAAGGATATGTTGAAGCCACAAGTCTTCCTGACTTGCATTTTTCACTGCTCGGTACTCTACTTCTGCTAAAGAAAGTGAAATAACATGTTGTTTCTTATAGGCCCAAGTGACAAGTCTTGAACCAAGGCTGAAATCATATCTTGTATTAGACTTTCTATCATCAAGGTCACTGGCCCAATATGAATCAGTGAAACTAACCAATAAAGGAGTCCCCCTTGAACTGTAATGTATCCAGAACTGCAATGTACCCTGGACATACCAAAGTATCCTTTTAGCTACTTTCCAATGGATTTCATGGGGTGTTTTCATATACTGAGCAACAAGAAAAAAAACAAAGGAAATATCAGGACATGTATGATTCAAGTATAAGAGGCTAACAACTAACTGACGGTACATAGTGGCATCAACTTTGGGAGAAGTATAGGTGGAAGCAAGATTGACTCCAGAATGGAAGGGGGAAGGGGCAGGTGTACAATCTTCCATGTGAAAGTGACAAATAAGGTCACAAGAATACTTAGACTAGGAAAGAAAAATTCCTTCATTGATTTGGAAAACTTGAAGGCCAAGGAACTAGTGCAAAAACACTAAGTCTGTCATTTCAAATTTCTTCTTAAGATTGGTTTTCACATGTTTTAAAAGTTTTGAGTCACTACCAGTAAGGATAAGGTCATAAACGAAAATCAACATGCGCTAAAGAACGGCCTTTGGCAGGATGAGGCGAGACGGAAGGTCCTCGCGGCTAGGGCCTAAACCCTAGCCGTCGCACTGGTTTTCGATTGCAGGGGCGTGGAGTCTATAGTAGCCGATCAGCCCTTGCACACAGGGCCACGGATCAACATCCTCAAAGCGTCCCCCAGCGTTTTCGCCTGCGTTTCCCAAGTTTTTTTGCTTGCGTTTTGGAGCTGCGGTCTGCCTCTGCGACTTGCTCTGTCCTTTTGTTTGCTGGAGGTCGCCGCCCTACTACGATGGCCCCAGTTCCATCTGTTGACATGGAAATAGATCCTTTGGAAACATTCAAAGCGTTAGTCCGCTCGACAGGACCTAAATCCAAGCCTCCTCTCTCGTCTAAGTTTGTTAAGAAGATGGAGGAGATCCCTTCTCTGGAGCTATCTCCAGAGGAGCCTTGCAATCTTGCCCTCAATCTAGCAGAAAAGGCCCTCATCGAAAAGTTTACGGGGTTATGGCCCAGCCCCAAAATGGTGGAGGCATGGATGGATGATCGCTGGAAGTCGCTGATACAGGGAAATGTTTCTCTGCTTGCAGTAGGCAGGGGCTTTTTTGTCTTCAGTTTCTCGAGGACAGAGGACCGTGATCTAGTATTTAGATCTGGACAATATTTCATGGGGTTGAGAGGGCTGTTCTTAGCCCCCTGGACTCTTGACTTCAATCCCAGAGCCAAGATCACCGCAGCCCCTGTTTGGATTAGGCTGCCTCATCTTCCATTGCATCTTTGGGGGAAAGGATCTCTGGAGGACATTGGAAATAAGCTTGGGCGTTTCCTGGACAGTGCGGAGCCGAAAGGGGATCAGTTTACCTATTCTCGTATTTGTGTTGAGGTTAACCTCGAGAAAGGACTTCCATAAGCCATTAAGCTCTCCCTGGGGGAATGGTGCCATATCCAAGAGATGGACTACGAGCAGATTCCTTTTAAGTGCCTCCGATGCCATGCTTACGTTCATTTCGAAAAAAGCTGCCCCAAAGCCTCTGAGGAGCCGGGACCAGTCAAAGAAGATTATTTTCAGCCAGTATCTAACCGACGAAGGAAACCAAGGCGAAATGATCCACTACCCCAGGCTCCGAAGGCCACTCATTCAACAAAGGCAATACTAGAAACTAAAAACAGCTTTGATGCGTTGAAGGAAGATGAAGCCCTTGATCCAGAAGCAACAACAGTTAACCCCTCAGATTCAAAAGCAGTGAGAGAAACTCGAGCTTCAAATCCGGAACCCTCTGGCCCTGCAGATCTGGTTGCTTCAGTCCCCTCTAGCGGCTCTGTGGAAACTTCTGAACCTGAAAGAAACTCAGTTCCATATCCACCCCTTACCCGAGGGCGAAGGACCAACAAAGCGCGCAGAGAAAAGGAGGCAGCCTCCAACTTCTCCTTAGGTTCTCAGAAAAAGTTGGATCCCTACTTTAAGGGGAAAATTTCATCCCCCTCGATTTAATGCTTTACTTCTGTCTTCTACAGTGCTCACAGTTTGTGAGAATTTACTCATGTATGCATTTTTTGTCATTTTCTCGAATTAGTTCAAGAAGCAGATGGGATTGGTCTCCCAAGACATTCACAAGAAGGTTGGCAGCACTGTTAGAGGTCACCAACCTTCTTCAGATTTGTAACTTTCTGATTCTGGCTTGCCAGAATGCAGCGTAATGCAACATAACCATTCTCGTCAAAAAAAAGGATAAGGTCATAAACATAAAGGACACGGACTATGAGATGGATTCCTACTTTCTTAGTATAAACATTAGGATCAGAATGCAATCTAAACAATCTAGTGTCAATAAGAAAGTTGTCCATTTTGGCATAGCAAGCTTAGGGAGCTTGCTTAAGACCATAAAGAGATTTATTAAGGCGAAAAACAAGGCTAGAGTCATTGTGGACATAGACAGGAGGTCATTCCATGTATATTTCTTCTTGCAAATCCCCATGCAAGAAGGTAGATTTAACATCCATCTAATGGACCTCCCATTTATGTGAGGTAGCAAGGTCAAGAACAAGGTAGATGGAATTCATTTTTTCTACTGGGGAAAAGGTTTCATTATAGTTAATTCCTTCAACTTGGGAAAATCCTTTGGAAACTAACTGAGCCTTGTGTCTTTCAACACTTCCATATGATGCATACTTGCTTTTGTAGACCCATTTACATCTGACAAGTATTTTTCCTTTCAAAAGAGGTACAAGATCCCAAGTACAGTTTTCCATTAAAGAACAATACTCTTTATTCATTGTTGTATCCCAGTATGGATGACTTGAAGCTTGTGCAAATGTCTCTGGATCATGAGTCTTTGAAACTTAAGCCAAAAGAGAAGAGGCTCATTGGAATTGTGAACATTTATGATGTTGATCTGAAGGATCACCGACAAGATCACCAACTTCTTCTCGTGTTGAACAGACCCATCTAGGAAGCAGTGGTGTTGGTGTTGGTTCAGTTTCATTGGACTCATTTGGAGGAAGGTGAGTAAGAAAAGGTGGATTTTCATCCTCACTATCATCATCTGAAGAAGAAACCAGAATATGAACAAAAGAAGGCACAAATGTCAAAGATGGCCCGTAGGCCGAAGAAGGCACAATTGTCGAATTAGGCTCACAGGAAAAGAGATTTTCATCGAATTTAACATCTCTTCTAATAATAATTTCATTACAATGTGGTTGAATAAGTATTTAATCTTTGACATCTTTAGAATAACCAAAAAATATACACTTCTCACTTTTAGGCTGCAATGCTTTCCTTTTCTCATCAGGAATGTTAGCCCATGCTATACTGCCAAATAAACAGAAGTGGCTTACATCGGGTTTAATTTTAGTCCATGCTTCCTCCAGTGTTATATTTTTAAGATCCTTTGTGGGAGTGTGATTTACTATGTAATTTTCACAGTTGATGGCTTTCGCCCAATAATTTAGACTTAATCCCTTAGATTGGATCATACAATTAGCCATTTCTTTTAATGTGCGGTTCTTTCTCTCAGTAACACCATTTTGTTGTGGTGTATATGGAATAGTTTGTTGCATTTGGATGCCATGTGTAGTGCAGTAACTTGTAAAATTATTGTTCATATATTCACCTCCATTATATGTTCTTAACCTTTGAATTTGATGTCCATATTTCTTTTCTACAAGAGCCTTGTAGTCTAGAAACTTGTCAAAAAAATTGTTCTTAAGTTTTAAGAAGTAAACCCAAGTATGTCTAGAAAATTCATCAATGAAAGTTAAGAAATACTTGCACCAAGAAAAACAAGGAGAAGAAAGTGGACCACACAAGTCACTCCGATCAAGCTGCAAAGGGCCTGAGGTGTGCCAAAAGGCAAGTTTGTCAAAACTGTCCCAAGGATGTTTTTCGAGAAAACAATCGACACAAACACCATCTCTGCATGAAACAAGAGGAAGACTATTCACCATATGTTGATTACATAGTTGTTGCAATGAACGATAGTTTAGATGACTAAACCACTCATGCCAAAGTTTGCTCAAGTCATCACTATGAGTAACAAAAACTGATGGAAAAGATGATGAACCAAAGTTTTCAAACTTGTACAACCTGGTAATATCATCAACAATTCCAGTTTCAAGAACATGTTGAGGATCTTTGAGATCCTTGATTACAACTTGGTGTGGTGAAAACTCTACGGTTTTACCTTCACCCGAATGTGATATTTGATATACTAATAGAATGTTATAGGAAAGACTTCGAACACACAATACATCATTGAAATGACCATTATCTACCTGAACTATTCAAGATCCGACAACACTAAGAGATCTATCATCACCAACAAATATTTTCTTGGTGTTACATTCATTTAGAGTGGAAAATGTGGCTTTCTCCTTAGCCATATGATAAGATTCTCTAGATTCAATAAGCCACTCATTAGAAGAAGAAGTAGAAGTTGTGTTGAAGGAGAAACCAAAAGTATAAAGTGCATGTCCATGAGAAGAAGAGGAATAAGTAGAATCAATACTGATGTTGTTATTCTTCGTCGTTGCTTCTAAAGCTTCCATATTCTTGAAACATTTGGACTCATCATGACCATCTTTCCCACAAAAGTTGCAATGTATGTTAGTCTTCTTATTTTTATATTTTTCTCCTTTGTCACCATTAGGAGCTGAAGTTGTCTAAGTGGGTTTGGGACCATTGTTTTTCTTGTTTTTATGGCGAGGATGTTGCTTTTTGGGATTCTTTGGTTTATCTCTTTGTTTCGATACTAAGGCTTTGTTGGAGGTACCTGTAGTGTTGATCACTCCAAGTTGTACAAACTTATCTTTCTCTCTAATCAAAGCATCACAAAAGGACTCAAGAGTGGGTTTTTTATAAGATTTCCCTAGAGCCTCTCTCATGGCATAGAAGGTAGATACAAACACAGAATATGAACTACCTAGCTTGGAAAGAATAATATAGATGTAACGCTCTTCCTCCAGCTTTATGTTACATTGTTCACATAAAATTATAAGTGTTTTAAACTTAGAGAGATAGTCTTCAATGCAGGAAAAATCATTTGGACTTAAAGTCAATATCTGATTTTCTAACTAATGTGCTCGAATAATATTGTGTTTGCCAAACACATATTCAAGTTTTTCCCAAGCTTCATCGAGGTCATCAATTTCTTGAAGGTGGAACCTTAAACAAGGAGAGATGGACATTCTGATTAGTCCACGTGCTTTATCATTCCTATTATCCCATTTGACTTTCTTTTCATCATCAGTGGGCTCTTTTTTCTTTCCCAAGTTAATCCGGTACATGCCTTTACTTCTTAATAAATCCTCCATATGGGATTTCCATTGGAAGTAGTTGGTGTTGGTAAGCAAAATATCACTACAAGAATCCATATTAAATATATAGATAATATAGATTTTAAAAATGAAACTAATGATCTAGATGGAAAGATCCCAAAAAATTAGGCGGTTTTAAAAAAATGACACTGAAAACCGACTTCGGATGTGAAAGTTATGCCCTTTTAAAAAAATGCATAAATGGTAACCAAAAATATACATGGCAAGTAGAAGTTGGTACACGTGGGGATACCCCTCCAAATAACCTCACTTTTACAAATAAGTTTCTTTATGAAGTGACCCACTTTTATAAAAAGAAGCGGGGATCACTTTTACAATGAAGTTACTTTATAAAAGAAAGTTGCATGCAAAATAAATAACTTTAAAATAAAGCTACTTACAATGATTCAATTTTATACTTGAAGTGAAATACACTTTACAATGGATGCATGAACTTTTCAAAAAAAAGTAACAAAAACGAGACTTGAACTCAAGACCTCTTATTTAATAAGGAAACTTTTAACCAAGTGAGCTACCAAAACATATTGTATTGTTTAGAAGGAGGATTGTTATTGTTGTTGATGATGATGAAGACGACCTTGAAGAGTGTGCTGGTAAAAAACTATTTTCACACAAAAAAAAATGTTCGCTTCTCGATGATAACAAGGGTTAGATTTTGTTTAGCTTACCAAGAAAATG
This sequence comes from Picea mariana, assembly GCA_032191745.1. Classification (NCBI taxonomy): domain Eukaryota; kingdom Viridiplantae; phylum Streptophyta; class Pinopsida; order Pinales; family Pinaceae; genus Picea; species Picea mariana. The sequence continues at coordinate 160,279 of JASDQU010104057.1, forward strand.
CACCTTTTACTATCTATTCTAATTTTTCGAGATCGTACAAGCAACATGGAAAAGATAATACATAGATCTAAAATAATAGGAACCCAGAAACAAACAACATAAAATCGGAATAATACCATGAAAATTTTTTAAAAGGCCATATCCAAGCTTTATACCTCTGAATTTGACTGAAATGGTCGTATCTTGGGAAAACATAAACCTTTTCAAGTGAAACAAAAAACGTTCCTGACTAAAACGAGCACTTTGGATGCAATGGAACATTCCTCTCAACCCATAAATGTATGTAAATGGTAGAAACCATATATGAGTCAACTCGTCTTCACAATCTCAATTTACAATGGGAGCGGGTCTTCAAACATGCTCTGATACCATGTTTAACAACACAGGTATTCCAACAGAGGACGAAAACCTTCATCAACCAATCACACAACCAGATCAAAGATCAACACACCGATATTTTGACATGGTAAAACCCTATGGGGAAACATCCACAGCCCCAACCAACATAACCACTTGGAGCAATTTATTAATGCAAAAGAAAAAGATTATAGAGAGATTTCAAAAGAGAGTTTCTCATAATCGATCATCGTAAAATGAACCTCCATGCTCTTTAAATAGAGATCATGGACCAATCGGGTGCTAAACCATGGATCAATGTAGTCGTTAAGATCAAGGAGAATATGAACCGTCGGATCACTCTATGTCAGGAACATATCGTGACCGTCAGATTTCCTAACTACAAATGCATACTAATGCATACTAAAGAAACACACTAATAAACACACTTTTACCTAATGACACATTAGACCAAGTAGATCTTAACTAACTCCTAAGCGTCTAAATATCCTAACAGGTGAAACCTCCTCCCCAAATCCAAAGATTTTCCATGTGAGTTGAAAGGTGGGCTTGTCCAAATATGTTGACCCTTCAATGAGTCATTTGAATAGTCCAAACATTCTTCCTCCATGCTCAATATGATTTCCATGTCTACAACATAATGGATTTCCTTCTCATCATTAGTTGTCACCCTATGTTAACCCTAGAACATGCCTATGCAAACCCTCTGATCCCTTTGCAACAAAGCCATCAAATGTTAATGTTTTTCCATATATTGATGGTTATTGTAATTAAATTATTGAAATTTCGATTTAATTTATGCAAAATCCTTTAACAATAGGAAACATTGTGGGATAAGTTCATGAAAAGAATGACCCCTTATTCCTCATCTTTAGCCAAAGCTCTCTCTCCACACATGTTTTGAATTATAAAAATTGGCACTTCAATACTCTTTTTTAATTTTTTCACTTTTAAACAACCTAGAATTTTACGTAAAAAAAAATGGAAAAAACACACATTTAAAACAATTTGAAAAGAACAATGAAAAAAAAAAAAGAGAAAAAAGAGAAAATAATGAAATTAAAAATAAAATAAAAAGCATTAAAGAAAACAAATTAAAACTAAACTAAAAAATATTGAATTAAAAAAAAATTGAAAAGGAAACAAAATAAATAAATGAAAATTAAAAACAAAGGGTTAATTAAAAAAAAACTTTGGGTCGGTTGCTCATTTGGGTGGTGAGGTGTGAGAAGGGAAGGGAGGGGAGGGAAGGGGAAGACCCCACTCTCACCCCTTTCTTCCCACACATAGAAGTTGGGGGGAGGGTGGTGGCGACTAGTAGAAGGGAGCGATGGGGGAGTGGGATTCCGGGAATTACCACTTGGCCAGGTTGTTATATTTTTTAATTTGATTTTAATTTTTTTTCAATCTTTTTAAAAGTTTTTGTGGTTATTTATTTTTTTAATGTATTTATTATTATTATTATTATTATTATTATAAATTGGATTTAAAATTGTCTTTTTAAATATATTTTTTTTTTTTATAAATTTAATTTTATTTTTTTTAAATTGTTTTAAATGTGTGATATTTTTCCTTTTTAAAAAATATAGGGAATTATAAAAATAAAAAAAATAAAAAGAGTTTGCCATTTTAATAATAATAATAATAATTTTTGTTTTTAAAAAATTAGAATGTATTTAAATAATAATAATAATTGTTTTAAATACATGTTTTTTTCCATGGTTGTAAAAGGTAACCCTGAAGAAAAACGTGCTACGACAACACCACTTTTCAATTTGGGGGGTTGATTTTAAGTTTTTTGTTTTTTTCCAAAGGATTTTAAGCTTTTTGTTGGCAACATTATGAATTTATTAAGGTCATGTTTGCAAAAGGTGGTAATTTTAATCCCACAAAAAAAAAGGCGGTATTGGTAGCACCACTTTTTGAAACAAGGGTAAAAACAATGACTAAATTCAACCTTTAAAAAAAAAAGAACTCTAGAGGGTTCTTGTCAATTTGGTCACTACGTTATTTTATGAGTGTGTAGGTTTTCACAATTAGTCATATGTTGCTTCATCTTTTTTATACACAAATTATCTCTGGAAAGTTCAAGCAAAACTACAATATTTGTCAAATTCCTATGCTTTGACTATTGTGGTGATGTAGGAATTACTTTCACATCCGTCAAAGGGATATAATGCATCAATCACGAGGGGGTGTGAATTCCTATCTAACTTGTTGGATGCCTACAATTCTACCTTTGTCACCTTTCTTATCTTAATATGCTTCTATTTCTTTAGGTGTATGCACTTTCCTCTGTGGCTTCTAGCTCCCCTTACATGAATTCCCCATTGAAATTTTTGAAAACGAGTTTGTATATCTATGGAGGTGTATAAAAACAATTGTGTGAATTAGAACATTATTTTTCTATTATTGGGTGTTGTTTCTTCTTTTGTTCATGAAGTGTAAAAAATGGTCTTAAGACCAACAAGTTTGGATTTTTTGTATCTCAATAATTGTTGGAGAACTCTAAGATTAGATAGATCAGAGAGATAGTATTGCAAGAGAGAGGTGGAGTCTAAAGACATTTCTACAACATTTGAGCACAACCAAGCATAATTCAACATATTTACGTACACAACACATATCACACATATCTATTCTTTTTTATTTGATCGATCCACATGGACATATTATATAGAACCAAGATGTAAGTAACTTCTTTTAAGTGAGAAATACAAGGTCCACTTAGATTGGTGAGGGCCCATAACAAATTCCTTGATTTCTTCCTTGTTCTACATAGCCATTGTTTTCTTTGGTCTAGATTCCCAACCAATCAAAGGTTTAGTTGATGGCATAGTTTCCTTCTTAGTCAACCACTCTCTCCAAAAGATCCAAAGGTGTAATGAACCTGCATAACTTGGACCTATTAAAACACCCCCCGACCTTCAACATAATTCTATTGATATTCGAGAGGTGAAATTATTGATGTTACACCCCTCCATAATTATAGCTTTCTAAATCCCAAGCACAGTTTGAAGTTTCATAAATTTATCTTATGATAGAGGGTCTGTAAAGGTAGCAAAAACCTAATCATCTATCCTTCAATAAATAAGATTCACGACATTATTTTGTACTAACCATCCCATGTAATGAGAATGAAGATTTACATTCTTCATATTTCTATATGAAAAATGATTCTTTGCAAATTATATCACACTTTGATTGAAAAAATATACCACAATTGATGTCTTAATTGTAAAACCAAGTTCTCCCATGAGATGTTGAATTCATATTGCCTCTATGCCAACATGCATTGCACCACAATATTCTTCTCTTGTGGTTAAAAGACTGAACACCTTCTATTTTTTACAAGACCAAACCATGGCTCTAGAACCAAGACAAGGTATATAGCTAGATGTATACTTCCTATCATTTCTATATCCAACCTAATCTAAGTCAGTGTAACTGACTGTCTGATCTATTTTACCACTGTAATACTTTATACCAAGTTGGTAAGTGCCCTTGATACAACATAAATTTATCTTTTCATCCTTAAGGTGACTTTCTCGTGGATCCTGCATAGACTGGGAAACCACACTAAAAATAAAGGAAATATTAGGTTGATTGTGAGTTAAATAGACAAGGCTACCAATAAGTTGTCAATAAAGTATAACATCAACTTTTAGAGAGTCACACTCCTTTATTGGCTTCACTTCTGTGTGATAAGGTGTAACACATGGTTTATAGTCCTCCCTTTTGAACTTCTATAAAAGGTTCAACACATATTTAGGTTGAGAAAATAAGAGACCATCATGCATTTGCAAGAATTGGATGCCTCAAAATAAATTTAATAGACTAAGGTGAATCATTTCAAAAGTATATGTTAACTGTTTCTTCAAACCCAAAATCAAATCAAAGTGTCTTCCAATAATGACCAATTCATCCACATACAATGAAACAATTAATGTTCCACCATTTACATGTAATAGATAGATATTGTCATATGATTCACAATGTTTGAAGCCAATATTAAGGAGAAAACAATCAATCTTCTTATACCATGCTATGTGGACTTGTTTCAAGCCATACAAGGATTTCTCCGGTCCACGCACAAGACTGCCATCATTTTCAAATATGGAGGTTTTTCCATATAAATTGCTTCAATGAGTTCACCATGTAGAAAAACATTGTTGGCATCCATGTGGCATACCTCCCATCTAAATTTAGTAGCAAGTGAAATAATTAGTCAAACAAACTTTGCCTTTGCAACAAAGGAAAATGTTTTAGTGTAGTTGATGCCTTCTTGTTGAAAAATGTTTTTCATTACCAAATGATCCTTATGTCTTTCAACAACACCTTTAGATGTAAATTTGGTCTTCTTCATTAAGGAATGATACTCATCAGCTATAGGATTATTCCATTTTGGTTTACCACATGCATCCAGATCACATGTCTATAGTACATGCATCATTAGAGAAACACTACCAAACTATTTTTGGTTTCCAATTTCTCTTGAGTCATTGATATCTCCTCCATTATCTCTAGGAGATTTAATTGTCTTGGTCACCCATATGGGAAGACAACCCCCCTTTGTTGAAGGAGTTCCTATACAAATATCACCATTACTGGATAGAATAGGGGTTCCAAAACGTGTGGTTAATTATAATATGGAGATTTGATTGCAAGTTGATTTAGGTAAAGTTTAATATCTAGTCAATGGTCATACGAAGTATTTAGTCGATCTAGAATTCTGTAGAATTTCTAAAGGATCACTGCTCAATAAACCAAGAGAGTAATTCAATAGAGTTACACTTGATTTATTCTCTTCAAGGAGAACATCTTTTCTGCAAATAATATCTTATTTGATAGGATAAAACCTATAGGCATTCAACTCTTCATAGTAGCCCATCATAATACAAGCATAACTATTCACATCTATTTTCTTCCTTCTATCATATGGAATGTGAGCCCATCCAATGCATCAAAAGGTTATTAGATGATCGACTAATGGTTTTCTTCCACTCCGTTTCCCGATTAGAGTCACATCCCACACAACTTTAATCATAATTAGATTTAAAATAGTCTAAATGCTAGACAACTTCTATCCAAAAATTAGTTGGCAAATATTTGGCTTGAAGTAAACAATGTTCCTTTCTATCAAAGTTTGATTTTTCCTTTCAACAATGCCATTTTGTTGAGGTATGTAAGGTACAAATATTTTCCAAGAGATACCATTCTATGAAATGTATCTTCAAAAATTATTTCCTACATATTCTTCTCTAATATTTGATCTTAAACATTTCACAGGTTAGTCACATTGCTTTTCATCTAATCCCATAAATTCCTTCAACTTTTCAAATACACGATCCTAATTATTTAATAAATGTATCTAAGTAAACTTGGAAAGGTAATCAATTACATACATTGTACCAACTACTGATGGTTTGTTTAGGGAATATAGGTCACTATGAACAAGTTTTGGTTGATTCTTTTCTCTCCAATCTTTCCTCATTTCAAATAAACCTAATTATTCTTTCCAAGCATATATTCTTTACATTATCCATCAGGGGAAACAACCATGTTGTGTTTCACCATCAATTTCAAGATTTGAAAATTCATATGTTTGAGTCATTCATGCCAAATTCTGCTCCACTTTTGGGTCTAGGCTATGAATGCAGTTGGTCCTGGATATTTCTTGGGAAAGTATTATAACTTATATAATATATCCTTAGGGTTAAGAAAACCCTCTATGACAATAGCAAAGTTGTTATGCATATCCTTCACTATAAATTGATATGGCTAAAATTCAACCTTCTTGCCAATCTAACTTAATTTAGGTACATACAACAAATTAACACTCAAACATGATATGCATCAATGATCACACCATTTTGACAATGAATCTTTCCACAACCAACAATAGTAAATGCATAATCATCTACCACAAAGACTATTTTTTTTGTAAGTTCACGTGATGAAGAAAAGAGATAATCGTATTTATCCATATGATGAGTGCAAGTTGATTTGTCAATCCATTCACTCTGAGTAGTGTGAGCATGCAATAACTAAGAAGAACTAATAGAAAACAAATAGTTGTTTTCCTTACCTTCTAAATTTTGGTGTTATGGTTCAGTCACTCTTCTATTTGATGCATCTCCTTCAATATTCTTCACTTTCTCCTTCAGATCCTTGGTCTTATACCAATAACATTTTCCATATGTCCTAAGTTCTTGCAATAATGGTGTATGTCTTCCTCTTTCTACATTTATTCATATATGTCTAATCATCGTGCTTCTTTTTAAGTTTGTTCGATGTAATCATATTCATTATCTTGTCTACATCATTGACCTATTTCTCTATAATTTTATTTACCTTTTCCATTTAGCAAATGGGCTTGTTTTTTGACCTCAAGTTTCCCTCCATCAATAAAATTTTCATGTGACCTAATTAGTAAACCATAGGAAGAACCAAAGGAATAGTCCTTGCCACCATATTTTTTAGAGGTCCAATTGGCACAAAATGTTAAATAGAAAACACCTTAGGGTGTCTTTAGATTCATTGGGATCATATATGTTAGATTAACATTTAATTTAGAAAATCCTTTCTAAATTCACCTAATTTCAATTGAATTTCATTCACATGGGCCTAGTAATATTCAATTATTTTAAAAGAGAGAGCATCCAAGTAGATCAACTCTTTCTCAATCTGCATAACTTGACTTTCAATGGTTTTATTAAACATATTTTTTAGCTTTTTTTGTATATCATTTGGACAATTGATCCCGCTTGTATGAAAGTGAATCTCCTTAGAGATGTAATTTTGTATGCCTCTTATAGCCTGATCCTTCTTTCCATCGATGACAATTTTCTATTGTTCATCCTTTGCATATGAAACCACAATATTTGTAAGTTGCTAAAGTACCTTACTCT
>JASDQU010104057.1:206278-229590 GCA_032191745.1 Picea mariana
AAGTACTACTTTCAACCAACATTGAAAGCGTATATGCAATGAATACAAAACCACTTTGCCACCCTGAAAAAAAAAACTGCAACAATACACGCTATGTGAATACACTACACTGGCAATGGCAGCCAGAGAAACTAATAAAATGCTAATCAATTCATGGTACCCACAGTCTGATCATGTCCTTGGATGTTTTAGGTCCTCGCTGTTGGGGATTAATGGAAGGGACATCGATATAAAAATGGCATTGAGATCATAAAACTCACTTTCTCTGAAATCTATTGCTGCTGTAGAGTGATATCGTTCTTCCTTGTCTGTGGGCAAGCCTACGAGGCTTTCTTCGTCCTCTCCAAGCATGGATCTCATCCAATCATGATTCACTGCATCAACACAATTGAGCCACAGTCACAATCATGAGAAAATTTTATGGCTATACAGAGAAGAATTTGTATAGGTCAGGTTAGCGTTCCGATGATTTTAAGGATGAAAAATTATTTTAAAACATAGAATTTTTGGTGAATCTTAATAATCTCTTTCATATGAGCGAATATTTTTTTTAAAAACTGTCAAAAGTTAATCCATAAAAAAAATTTAACCCCTAAAATTATCCCACTTAAACACATTAGAAGCCAAGACCACCTACAAGTGGCAGCCGTGGGCAGCATTATTCTGAAGAGGCTCATAAAACAGCCGGACTGCAGGCCTACAAACATAGCCACGAGGATGACTATCGTAATGACATGAAGGCCTCTCCATTTCTTCTCCGAATGAAGAGTGGCTGCAGCCAGTACTGCTCGTGCAGGAAACGCCAGAATGATCAGAAGCCACTCTAACCTGCTAATTTTCCTCGACATTCTGATCAACCAGGCAATAAGCTTTGAAGAATTCAGGACTCGACCCAATTGCTCTTACACTCAGTAACTCTCTCCATTAATTCCTTCAACCCACCTTCTTCATTTCAACAACCCGGCCGGCCTGCTCTAAGCAGCAACTAATGTTTCTGGTGCTTATAATTCATTATTACAGAATTTCTATTCTGAAAATCGACGCCTCACCTCAAAGGCGTCCCCAGCTCAAAGGGCAGCTTCATCCACGGAAGAATTGCATTGGGCAACAATCTTATCACATAATTCTGCCACCATGACATTGGAGCTCGTAAGGAAACTTAAAACACAAGAATGGTGGTTTCATGGTCCAAACATTACCAAACCTGCCAACCACAATCATAATAAAATGACAGAAAAAGTAACAGTTGTGGAAAATCTACGCCTCCCCACCTAATCGTTAATAAAAGCGGTCACTCTTGCGTGTATAGAATGACAAATCCGAGCATCGTCGGTGGGAGAATAGGACATCTGGTCAGATACAAAATTGACCACAAAACAGATTCTGCACACTGAAATTCATAAGACAAATCATGGATATCGAGTATTCTAATTGTAAGCCATTCATTTGTTTTACAAATGAAGCAATGAATCACCGTACATGCAATTATGCATATATTTGCTTTACTAATTAAGCAACGAATTATCATACATGAAATCATGCATTTATCATTGAGGTAGGTCAAGCTTTTAAAATAAATTATGCATTGTTATCAATAAAGGCCAAGGTGCTCTAAGAAATCATACAAAATTAATTTCTTAATAACACATTGTCACACTCTTAATTTCTTAAAATTAACTTGATCACACCCTTAAAATGCATACTTCTATGTTAATAGATGTGACCCAAATCTTTTAACACAATACTTCATAGCACTTCATGATGGGCATTCACATCGGTGCAAATCACACATTTTCCACATGTTTTTCATCTTTTCATTGTTCCCATTTAGTAGGTCCATCGTTGTTGGAATCTTCCATGGCAATAATGTTAATCTACAATCTTCTCCAACTTTGGATTGCTATACACTTCAATAAATTGAGGTAGTATATTACTGGAATCAATCATACATTTTCCACAAGTTCATTATCTTTTCATTGCTCACATTTAGTAGTAGGTTCATTGTTGTTGGTATCTTTCACTGCAATATTTTCAATCTACAAACTTTTCCAACTTTGGTTTGTCATACAATTTAATTTACAACCTTCTCCAACTTTGGCTTACCATACAATTCAATTTATTGATGTAGTGTAGTAATGGATAGTAGTGGAATCAGTGCAATTTCAATATTTTAACATATGTGTGAAATTATGGATGTTTATAACTTGATTTGTCATACAATATCAATCTATTGGAATATTCTATAAGTGGAATCTATTTGACCCTTTAAGTGTGTTTTGATAATTTACAATGTGACAAATTAATAAGTATACATTATTCAATCTATGTATATAGTATTTACAATTTTAATAATTTATAAGGTAACAAATTAATAAGTATATGTTATTTTATCTGAATCATTTTTAAATTTTACTTAAATTTTTCTTAACTCTAAATTTATTAAACATTAAGAGATGTAAAATGAAAAGAAAACAAGATTCTTAATGCTTAAAAAATAAGGGTTGAAACATATTTACTTTATATATTATATGTACATATTTATTATAATTTTATTTATTATTATAGTGATTTTTTTATTTACTTTTATATTAGGAATTTCATCTTTTTTCCATTTTAGTTTATTAGATTTGTGTTATGTTACACATATCCTCCATATTGGACTACAGAGTGCACCTTGTTTCTCTATGTGCAATGACATCAAGATTTCCAATAATAACTATGAGCTTATTGCACTAGAAATCAATTGTATGTTGAACAATTGTGCAAGGCATACAACTATTCAACCAATAGCTGCATGACATGTTGTGTATGGATTGGAGTCCCTAGCTCGTGCCAATGCATAACTATCAGAGAAATATATATGTGCCCCATGTAGATATCCATTTGATAGTTACATAGCCTAGCAGAAACCCTAATGGGCTTTTATATGGGCCACATTTAACCTAATCTAAGAAAGTAACTAGATTAAAATGATGTAGAGTTCAAGAGCACTAACCTAAGGGTCACAAAATAAAAATAAAAACATTGGTCCAAATTTTTGTAGCGAGCTTTAAAAGGTTTAGGGCTTAAGTGGATCCACAAACTCAAACTCATCCAAACATTTTTCAAAATTCATGCCATGACTTCTTTATCTAGGTTTTCCTTGTGTGGTCCCATATGAGCTTTATTTTTTTTTTCATATGCATTGATAGATTCCTTGGTTTTAGTAAAATTCAATATGGTGCCATTATATTCTTACAATTAGATGCTTCACTTGGGAGCATAGAGAACTCAGACATTCCATTTGCATGCCATTTTCACTATTGGTTTTGATTTCACAACTATTTTTATGATGTGGTATTTGTTTCATGTGTGCACGATGTTCATTGGAAGCCAATTTTCCCTCCATTTTTCATGTGGCTCATTCCCATTCCTTCAAGTATACTTATTTAAATTGGCATATAGATAGCATATCCCCTCAGTTTATGTTTAATTTTTGTTGTTTTCCACCCCTAAATATGCTTTTAACACCCCCGCACCCTACCCCACCCCAACTCGAGCAAGTGGCTTAGCCCATCCATCTTGTGTTTCACCGTTTCCCAATGGACATATCCCACCTACATGGGTTGCCATGGATTAGTATCTCATTCCATATTGGAATCCATGTAGTTATTTCCCAATTTAGGATCGGGACTCCATTCATCTGCATCCTAGAGATATCCGCATGCTTCTTCTCACCATTTTTTTGGCTTGTTCCCTTGAACTCCCAAGTGGTTTGCATCAAATTGACATATTATGTAGTGATTCAATACATGTCACTAGCTCACTACCTCATCCATATTCTGAAGAAAATTTGTGTTTTTTTTTGCATTTTCTCATCATTCCCTCAAGGATATTTCCACAAGTTCCCCCATTGGTTGATTCCATTCACCGCTATTGTTTCCATCGTATAGGATCAATCTACTCGTTTTCCTTTTGGGGAACCTACCCCGTTGCTTGTAATGTATCCATATTCTTTCATTATTTTTGGAAGACTTCACAGTGCTCCTTTGGCACCACCATGTTACACGATCTCTTTATGTAGCAGTCCCAACCATCCTTGTTCATAGCATCCTCATTGAGTCACTCTTGGAGTCTCTCTCTTTTAGTACCCCATCCAAATCCTATCATATTTCAAAATCCTTCTCGAGTAATCACTACCTCGGTTTGTCATTTCTATCCATTAGTTTTTTCTACCATATAAGTTGTCATTATAAGCTCCTTGCTTATTTTTTACCATCACTCTTGGTGTTATACAGTCATTTCAAGGTCAATTGTTCCACTATGCTCTAAAAAAGGGAATTCTTGAGTCTCATTCTCATTAGCTTCCTCATATATTGTTGTCATGGTCTCAATCAGTCTCATTTGCTACATTATATACTACACCTTGCATTGGTCTCTAGGGAGTCCTTCATTCCCTATTTTCGATGAACCTTCCCTTATTGACATCAACAACATTATTCTAGGGGTTTCATTTAGAGGATTTATGCACTTTGGTCTAATTTACATCATTGGTGGGTCACCTCGAATTGGGTAAGGGGATTCATCATTGTTCCTTGACTTGGTAGTTTCTCACGTTCTCAAAACCAACTCATTATCACACCATTGAGATATGTACACATTGATTGTTCCAATGTTCTAGTTCTAGTAGAATACTGTCAGACACGTATGGCTCTTTCCAATATTTTTTTATCCTTTCAGGTGCAAGTCACCTTTCATGTAGCTCTCTACATGTTTCGGCTAATGTTGGATATATTTTACCAATTCTAGTTGCAAATCCCAATATGTGTTTGGCTTTATTCAATAGTTTTTTATCCTCTAGTTTGAACTTTCATCCAATGAGCTCTTTCCAGATATTGGACTTTCTTTTGTTCAACATGGATACTATGGTTTCTCATCCCCTTCTAGGGTGACAGTGTTCCTTCATTGTTTTGGACATGATGCAATATCCATTGTGTTTATGTACTTTTATAGGGCCTCATGTTTCGATGATTCCATAATGTATGTACTATGACATCTTCATGACTTCGATCTAGCCCCATGATGCTATAATCCCATTGTGTTGTGCATGCTTCATAAGTATGGGTACATGCCCTCCTTATTGATATTGAGATCATGTATACACCTTACCTCATGTTTTTTGTTTTGTAGGCGGTTCTTCTTAGTTATCTATAGGTGGTCCTCCCTTTATTTCGACACTCTACTCCATATTTAGTCCATTTCATTGTTTGGGTAAGAAATTGTGATGTATCTCATCTACATGAACTACTACTACCTCATATGTTAGGAGACAACTGTTATTAACCTAATTTTATTCACCTATACAATTTTAGTAGCTTTCCTTGAATACATCATTATTGCACTAATAACCTACAATATGCAACCTAGGTCATCATCATATGAACCTATTGTACTTCACTTACCCAATTCAAACCATCAATTGGATGTTTTTTGGGACATGTAGATTTTCCTCCATTTTATATGCACACCACACAAGAAATCCCTCGATTTCCAAGTGATTATTAACTCAAAAAATATCTTTTTTGTGTCTCATAGATAAGCGTGTGATTTTTTATATGGTGTAGTTAGTACATGTGTACCTTATCAAACCCCTGCATGATTTAGTTTCCATGATGTCCACTAAACATACAAATTAACATTAATACATGGAGAGAATTCACATGGAAACTACATCTGATGGGGGGTTCCACTATTTACCTATAAACAAAGGAAATGGGGTTGCAATTTACATAGAGGAAAGAAGATCAATGTTATGTTGTCAAAATTTCATTGGAGAGATTTGAACATTATTCATTCTTCACCATTGAGAGTGTCTTTCCTTTTAGTTAGCTTCTACCACTTTCCATTCATATAAGGAGCTTACTAATTCCATCTACTAGATTTGGAACTTGAGAACACAAGGGGATCAAAGGAGCCTCCCAAAGAGAAGGATTTGGAGCCCACTTGTTGCAATGTGGCCTCTCTCCAGGTGTTACATTGTGAGTCTCCATTGCCTTCTTCCATTGGAGTTAATATAACATTATATTATTTTACCACCATTATTTTTGTTTGAATGTTAGATAATAGTGTTGAATATATTGTTTCATTCTTGTTTTATTTCATTCATAATCTATGGTTTATTTTAATGCTTGCATATGATTCTCTTCTCTTATTCTATATTTTATTTTCATTTTTATCTATATCTAGTTACACAACCAACTAGATTAGGTTTTTTTAACACTCATTCAACAAATTCCCATAGCAATGTTGGATCCAAATGGAATCTACACACAGACAATTGGCTATCGAAAAAGGATCTATGATGATCAACACAAGCAAGGTTTGAGGCTACAGACAAGGAATGAGACTGAGTTTTTGGTGTGAAGGGCCACATGCCATCGTGATCAATGTCCACCCCTACATTAATATCATATCATAAGGCTAGTATATAAAATGTAAAGTTGCAAGGAAAAGTATATATATATCGTGTATTAAAAAAAGTCATACGACTTCTCCTCAAATGTAATAAAGAGAAAATACAAGAGAAGAGCAATGCGGGAAGCTAAAGGGTTAGGGACACTTGATCTATCCTATAGTTGAGTTGTCTTCCTATATACCCATTCCCCATAAAGAAACGAGGGTTGTTTGGTAGAGAGTGAAGGAAATGATACCGAAATTTCCATGTGAAGCATGAAGATGAACCAGAGAACCTGCAACCTACACATTGCCTAATAATAAGAGAACATGGTCTAAGCCAATTGAATGTTGGTTTTCCCATCTAGATTTCCAATATAAACACATTGTTAATGGGTGTGTGAATTTTCTTATTTGTTGTGCTAGTTTTTGTTTATGATTTCTTGGTTGTTTCTTTGTATTTAAATTGATGTTTGATCTGTTTTAATGGTCTGATAATTCATTTCATGTCATTGATGTATGTTTTACTTCATAGATTCATTCAGCTTAGCATTTAAAGAGTATAAACAACTCTCTATCCTCCACCATTGGTTTATTTCTGAGATGCAAGATCCAAGGCCCATATAATTTGGTTGTTGCAATGTTGTAGGGAGTTTCTAAATATAAATTTCTTGTGAATTTAACTGATGAAAGGAAAAACTTCATTGTGCTTGTAACATCCCCCATCCCAACTGAGGGACAATACAGTGTGGAAAACTCATTAAAACACAGTGAGAATAGGACACATGGTCAGATACAAAATTGACCACAAAACAAATTCTGCACACTGAAATTCATAAGACAAATCATGGATATTGATTATTCTAATTGTAAGCCATTCATTTGTTTTACAAATTAAGCAATGAATCACCGTACATGCAATTATGCATATATTTTCCTTACTAATTAAGCAACGAATTATCACACATGCAATCATGCATCTATCATTGAGGCAAGTCAAGATTTTAAAATAAATTATGCATTGTTATTAATAAAGGCCAAGGTGCTCTAAGAAATCATACAAAATTAATTTCTTAATAACACATTGTCACACTCTTAATTTCTTATAATTAACTTGATCACACTCTTAAAATGCATATTTCTATGTTAATAGATGTGACCCAAATCTTTTAACACGATACTTCATAGCACTTCATGATGGGCATTAACATGGATGCAAATCACACATTTTCCACATGTTTTTCATCTTTTCATTGCTCCCATTTAGTAGGTCCATTGTTGTTGGAATCTTCCATTGCAATAATGTCAATCTACAACCTTCTCCAACTTTGGCTTGCTATACACTTCAATAAATTGAGGTAGTATATTACTGGAATCAATCATACATTTTCCACAAGTTCTTTATCTTTTCATTGCTCACATTTAGTAGTAGGTTCATTTTTGTTGGTATCTTCCACTGCAATATTGTCAATCTACAACCTTCTCCAACTTTGGTTTGCCATACAATTCAATTTACAACCTTCTCCAACTTTGGCTTGCCATACAATTCAATTTATTGATGTAATGTAGTAGTGGAATCAGTGAGATTTCAATATTTTAACATATGTGTGAACTTATGGATGTTTACAATTTGGTTTGTTATACAATATCAATCTATTGGAACAGTCTATTAGTCGAATCAATGCAATTTCAAGATTTCATCCTTCTCCAACTTTGGCTTGTTATACACTTCAATAAATTGAGGTAGTGTATTACTAGAATCAATCATATATTTTCCACACCTTCTTTATCTTTTTCATTGCTCACATTCAGTGGTAGATCCATTGTTTTTGGTATATTCCACTGCAATATTTTCAATCTACAACCTTCTCCAACTTTGGTTTGCCATACAATTCAATTTACAACCTTCTCCAACTTTGGCTTGCCATACAATATTATCCATCTACAACCTTCTCCAACTTTGGTTTGCCATACAATTCGATTTATTAATGTAGTGTAGTAGTGGAATTAGTGCAATTTAAATATTTTAACATATGTGTGAACTTATGGATGTTTATAATTTGGTTTGTTATACAATATCAATCTATTGGAATAGTCTATAAGTGAAATCTATGCAGATTTAATCCTTTAAGTGTGTTTTGATAATTTATCATGTAACAAATTAATAAGCATATTTTATTCAATCTATGTATACAGTATTTACAATTTTAATAATATATAAGGTAACAAATTAATAAGTATGTATTATGTTATCTGTAAATTGTTTTTAAATTTTACTTAGATTTATCTTAACTCTAAATTTATTAAAGATTAAGAGATGTAAAATGAAAAGAAAACAAGATTCTTAATGCTTAAAAAATAAGGGTAAAAACATATTTACTTTATATTATATTTACATATTTATTATATTTTTCTTTATTATTATAGTGATTTTTTATTTACTTTTATATTAGGAATCTCAACTTTTTTTCCATTTTAGTTTATTAGATTTGTGTTATGTTACACATATCCTCCATATTCGCCTACAGAGTGCACATTGTTTCTCTATGTGTAATTACATCAACATTTCCAATAATAAATATGCACCCTATTGTGCAGATTCCAAAAAGATTTCTTGCACTAAAATCCCAAAAAGATTTCTTGCATTAGAAATCAATTGTATGTTGAACAATTGTGCAAGGCACACAACTGTTCAACCAATAGTTGCATGACATATTGTGTATGGATTGGAGTCCCTAACTCGTGTCAATGCACAAATATCAGAGAAATATATATGTGCCCCATGTAGATATTCATTTGATAGTTACATAGCCTAGCAAAAACCCTAATGGGATTTTGTATGGGCCACATTTAACCTAATCTAAGAAAGTAACTAGATGAAAATGATGTAGAGTTCAAGATCACTAACCTAATGGTCAAAAAATTAAAAAATCATTGTTCCAAATTTTTGTAGCGAGCGTTAAAAGGTTTAAGGTTTAAGTGGATCCACAAACTCAAACTCATCCAAACGTTTTTCAAAATTCATGCCATGACTTATTTATCTAGGTTTTCCTTGAATTTTCTTTTTCCTTGTGTGGTCCCATATGATCTTTATTTTTTTGTCATCTACATTTATAGATTCCTTGGTTTTAGTAAAATTCAATATGGTGTCATTATCTTTTTAAAATTAGATGCTTCACTTGGTAGCATAGAGAGCTCAAACATTCCATTCTCATGTCATTTTCACTGTTGGTTTTGATTTCAAAACTATTTTTATGATGTGGTATTTGTTTCATGTGTGCACGATGTTCATTGGAAGACCATTTTTCCCTCGATTTTTCATGTGGCTCATTGCCATCCCTTCAAGTATACTTGTTTAAATTGGCATATAGATAGCATATCCCCTCAGTTTATGTTGATTTTTTGTTGTTTTCCACCCCTAAATATGTTTTTAACACCCCCCAACCCTACCCCACCCCAAATTGATCAAGTGTCTTCACCCATCCATCTTGCAATTCACCCTTGCCCAATGGACATATCCCACCTACATGGGTTTCCATGGATTAGTACCTCGTTCCATATTGGCATCCATGTAGCTATTTCCCAATTTAGGATCGAGACTCCATTCATTTGCATCCTAGAGATATCCCCACGCTTCTTCTCACCATTTTTTTGGCTTGTTCCCTTGAACTCCCAAGTGGTTTGCATCAAATTGACATATTATGTAGTGATTCAACACATGTCACTAGCTCACTACCTCATCCATATTGTGAAGAAAATTTGTGTTTTTTTGCATTTTCTCATCATTCCCTCAAGGATATTTCCACAAGTTCCCCCACTGGTTGATTCTATTCACCACTATTATATCCATCATATAGGATCAATATACTCATTTTCCTTTTGGGGCACCTATCCCCTTGCTTATAATGTATCCATATTATTTCATTATTTTTGGAATATTTCACAGTGCTCCTTTGACACCACCATGTTACACAATCTCTTTATGTAGCAATCCCAACCATCCTTGTTTATAGCATCCTCATTGAGTCATCCTTGGAATCTCTCTCTTTTAGTACCCCATCCAAATCCTATCATATTTCAAAATCCTTCTCGAGTAATCACTACCTCGGCTTGTCATTTATATCCATTAGTTGTGTCTACCATATGAGTTGTCATTATAACCTCCTTGCTTATTTTATACCATCACTCTTGGTGTTATACAGTCATTTCTAGGTGAGTCGTTCCACTATGCTCTAAAAAAGGAGATTCTTAAGTCCTATTCTCATTGGCTTACTCATATATTGTTGTCCCTATCTCAATCGATCTCATTTGCTACATTATATACTACACCTTGCATTTCTCTAGCATTGGTCTGTGTGATAATTCATTTCATGTCATTGATCTATGTTTTTCTTCATAGATTCATTCAACTTAGAATTTAAAGAGTAGAAACAACTCTTTATCCTCCATCATTGGTTTATTTATGAGATGCAAGATCCAAGGCCCATATAATTTGGTTGTTGCAATGTTGCAGGGAGTTTCTAAATATAAATTTCTTGTGAATTTAACTAATGGAAGTAAGGAAAAATGTCATTGTGGTTGTAACATCCCCCATCCCAACCGAGGGACATTACGGTGCAGAAAACTCATAAAAACAAATTTTTCATTAACTAATTTAATTCTTTTATAGCTAATTGATTTCATGTAGCTTACAGCTACGATTTACAAGCATATTTAATTGCTAATTGCTACCATTATTTAGATGCATCTACAACATGCTAAAATGATCGTGAAATTCAACCAATAACTCAAACACAACAACATATAATCAAACTTGATGCAAGAGCATCTCTCCACGCAGCCAGTCAGCCAGCCAGCCACGTCAGCGCGCATGCATTCAGAGCTGAAAGAGAGGTGCAGCCTCATTTAAATTTGTAATGAATGTAATTTAAATACTTAGGCTAGTGAGCCAGGAAAGCCGTGCCTTTGAGCAGGTGTTAGATAGGATCGACTTTAATGCTAGATCGGCTGAAATCTAGATCTATACGCTGGACTAGACAGCCATTGAATGTAATTGAATAGAGTAGGTGAACCTGGAGGAATGAGCCCTCAGGTAAAAGAGATTTTAGATCTAATTTTGAGAAGTGATGGTAGAGTAGAGAAGAGCCGAGGAGAGCTCGAGAACACCTTGTACAAACAGGCATTTGCCATTTTTAATATATATAGAAGCAGTTTTTCCTACATAGGTTCTGTCTTATACGCATGTCTATGTGTGTTCATTATATGTTGTATTTGTGTGTTGTTATCATGCAATTGCAGGAAGTGTGTTTGATTTCAGGTTGAGGGTCTTTGAGGTTTCATGTCAGGAAGGCATGAAAGAGTTTTGCAGACTCTGAATACCGGTGCATGAGTGCACTTCTGAACTCTGAGGAGTCAGACAAAGACGTGCTTGAGGCACAGGACTGAAGTCAACAACTCAGGAAGAAGACCTGTGAGGTTGTTGAACACCTCAGGAGGTAAGGCTGTGTAGCTGAAACACAGTTGCAGACAGAATCACTGAGGATTCTATAGGAGCTCTGCCAAGTGGGCATTGAGAGCATGCACGAGGTGCTGAGGGAAGGAAATATGTTGTGAGTTCAAGGAAGACCAGAATCACTGAGGATTATAAGAAGCTCTGCCAGGAGGGCATTGAGCAAGTGCGTAGGCGCATAAGGACCCAGAACTGCTGAAGGTTCTGTGGAAGGAAAACACTCTGCCAAGAGGGCATAGAGATATTGTGCAGACTTCACAAGGAGAAGGGAACTCTTTGAGTTCTTCCATTTGAAGGAAGAGTCCAAGGAAGGATCTTCACTGGGTTACTGAATACCTGGGAACTCAACCAGAGGTCGCGTAAGTTACAGGATAGCCAGGAGGACATCCATTTTATTCTCCATCTATGGGAGAGGGAGAGAAGATAAAGTCCCTCAAGGGGTTTGAGCGTTCGAAGAAGCTCAGGAGAGACCGCATGATATATGCGCGAAGACTCTACAGGAGGTAGAGGTCAAATTTCCGAAGATTGAGGAGAAGCTCAGGAAGGCAGCGCTTTTACGCACATCGACGAGGTTCAAAATTAAGGATCTCGCAGGGATGAAAGATAGCAAAGGCTGAGGCCTTTAGAACCGTGGAAATTCTCCCAAGGTAGGATGAAATCACAAGGAGGCTCTGGTGAGAGCACAGCAGCCATTGGATGGGCAGATAGAGGGCTTTGAACCGTCGAGGAGATTTTACGTCCAGGAGGAGCCATAGCAGGAGGAGACCAACAGCCGTCGGATCTCACCTAGAAATCCCGACAGCCGTTAGATCGGGAGAAGTTGCATGAAGGATAGTCTCAGGAGGAGGAATCAACGGTCAGGATTCGTCGAGGAAACAGCGAAATCCCGTCGACCGTTAGATCTCACGAGAGTAGCACAGGGTTTAAGTCCGAGGGAGCAAAGGAAGATCCCGGAGGTTTAGAGTTCGGAATATTGGGGGTTTGGTGGTCGTGAACTCTTGTGGAAGGGAATCGCGATTCACGAAATCCCGAGAGGACTAGGTTTGTTGATCACAACAGAGATACGTGGCACGCGATCCCGGGGAGTCGGGATTCGGCATTTCAGGGTTCTCGCATGCAATGGGATTGCAGCAGGGAAAACTGCGATTTCGCGAAACACGATGGTCCCACAGTCATACCATTCCAAGGGGGGACAAATGTCGGGAGGCCAGCCCTGTAGGGAGACGGCGACAGGTGGCATCGGCATATCATGAGCTCGGAGGTTCACGAGTTCGAGCCGCAAAGAATTGCGCCAAATTTTGCGAGGTCACGAGAGGCGATATCTCGACAATCGTCGACTAGCGCGTGGGGCCACAGAGCGCAATAAAGAAGGACAGATGGCATTGGGTTTCATGGATTTTGATACCCGAGTGCAGGACTCGCAACCTTGCGAGGTCTGATTCTCCGATAGGCAAAAGGAGATCATCAGGAGAGCATTCTGTGGGTGTGGAAAAGTCCCGATAAGGGATTTGAGGAGCACTTTAGCTCTTCGGGCCAAGGAAGAAGAAGGTCCTGGTGGTAGCAGGCGTGCCCGGGTGGTGCGTGTTGTGTCAGAGTGGTATCAGAGCAGAATTTCATCTATATATTGCAAGTGAAGGGAGGCAGAGTTGCTGAGGACTCTGTAAGGACTTGCTTGCAGGTAGGCAGCAGTCCATAGATAGTCAGCAGGACTGTGAGAAGATGAAGCTGGAACACTCAGGATTGTAGGAGTGATAGCAACAGATCTGTCAGGGAGGCAGATAAACACAGCAAGATGGCTACTGAACGCCATAAGCATGCTGAATGGAAGAGTCCAGAGCTGATGAGCACAACAAAAATGGATAAAGAGCTCGTTGACATCAAGCGAGAGATGGAGGAGCTCGAAATGAAGATACGGCAGAACAAAAAGCCGAGATGGCTGCATGAATGGCCCATGAGGACGCCGAAGGTGAAATGGCCAGTCAGGGAGCTGATGGTCAAAAGACAGCAGAGGCTATTGAGAAAATGGGTGAGGTATGTTGAAACCCTCAGGCCTATGGAAGAGGAGGAGATGGTTTACATCTTTGAACCATAGATTGGAGACATTCTCAGTGAGGAGAATGATCAGAGATCATTGTGGGATCTCATAGACTGTTAGGAGGGTAGTGGATAGTTTCCATATTGCCAGATGGGAAAGGGAACAGAGAATGAGTTGAGATCAGCTGATGATCTCAAAATCTGCCAGGAAGGCAGAGCAGAAGGAATTCCAGACTGCCAGGAGGGCAACGAGTTGAGATCAGTTGAAGAGCTCATGGACTGTCAGGAGGACAGTGAGGAAATTGTGCATTACCAGTCGAACAATAATGGGAGATCAAATGAGGATCTCGAAGACTACTAGGAGGGTAGTGGGAGTATCAAAGACTGCCAGGTGGGCAGCGGAAGCATATTAAACTGCCAGGTGGGCAGAGATGAGAATGCGAGGCCATCTGAAGGTCTCATGGGCTCGATGGAGAGTTCATTTCAGCAGGGGTTGCTGATGAAGATGGGATCAGTTGATCTCATGGTCTGCCAGGGAAGAAGCGGAAGCGTTCCATATTTCCAGTTGGGCAGGGATAAGCAGGTAGATTTTGATCAGCCCGAGGAGCTGACCGAGCAGATGAGACTATCTGAGGGTCTCATAAATTCAAAGGTGAATATAGGTCAGCAGATGCAGCTGACAGAGGAAGAAGATCAGAATGATATTCTGATGATTGGGGGAATTGAAATATTCCTACCACCTACCCAGGAGGAGGCAAAAATTTGTATTACAGGTGCAGCAACAACAGAAGAACAGTCATTAGGGACTGTCAAGGAGGAATTGGAGCAGGTGTTTGAGACTACCCAAGCAGGAGCAAAAGAAAAAGGGAAAGAGAATGAGCATTTTGAGGAATGGCTCAATGACTTCAGCCAAGAAGCCGAGGAAGCTGCAGCACTAAAGCTGACAGTAGAAGTAGAAGCAGAAGGAAGAAGCGAGCATTCTGGGGAATGCCTCAACATATTCAGCCTAGGAGCTGAAAAGCGAGAAGCTGTAACACTGAAGCTAGTAGAAAAAGAATACAAGGAGCGAGTAGATAAAATTATCACTCCATGGGAGATGGAGCTGGAGATGTTGGAGGATTGGTTAAACAATCCAGAGCCAGCAAGAGAAGTGGCAGAATTTGAGCTATCAGGGAAGATGACTGAGCAGCAAGTCAGTCAAAGGGAGACTGTAGAACTGAAGTCTACAGCAAAGTGGCAACTTGAGGCCACAGATGTAGATGAAGAAGATGGCATGGGAGATCATAGTGATCTACCCAATGGCCAAAAATTTTTGCAGCTGAGGGGACTGGAAGGACAGGACCAGCCACTGGAGCAGCTGGATGAGGTGATCAAGGAAATCAAGGAGCTGATGTTAAGATTAGTGCAGACTACCAGCGAAAAGAAGCTGGGCAGAAAAAAAGCAGCAGCAGCGTAGCCAAAGCAGCAGCAGCCAAATGGAGCAGATGGACAGCTCCACAGATTCATTTGGGATCCAGAAGGAGGATTCCCACAGCTACAGAGGGGGCTCATGAGTAGGAGCTCATGATTTTTGCAGTTGTGGAGTATGATGCAGGAGCATCTCTCCACGCAGCCAGTCAGCCAGCCAGCCACGTCAGCGCGCACGCATTCAGAGCTGAAAGAGAGGCGCAGCCTCATTTAAATTTGTAATGAATGTAATTTAAATACTTAGGCCGGTGAGCCAAGAAAGCCGTGCCTTTGAGAAGGTGTTAGATAGGATCAACTTTATTGCTAGATCGGCTGAAATCTAGATCTATATGCTAGACTAGACAGCCATTGAATGTAATTGAATAGAGTAGGTGAACCTGGAGGAATGAGCCCTCAGGTAAAAGAGATTTTAGATCTCATTTTGAGAAGTGATGGTAGAGTAGAGAAGAGCCGAGGAGAGCTCGAGAACACCTGGTACAAACAGGCATTTGCCATTTTTAATATATACAGAAGCAGTTTTTCCTGCATAGGTTATGTCTTATACGCATGTTTGTGTGTGTTCATTATATGCTGTATTTGTGTGTTGTTATCATGCAATTGCAGGGAGTGTGTTTGATTTGAGGTTGAGGGTCTTTGAGGTTTCATGTCAGGAAGGCATGAAAGAGTGTTGCAGACTCTAAATACCGGTGCATGAGTGCACTTCTGAACTCTAAGGAGTCAGACAAAGACGTGCTTGAGGCACAGGACTGAAGTCAACAACTCAGGAAGAAGATCTGTGAGGTTGCTGAACACCTCAGGAGGTAAGGCTGTGTAGCTGAAACACAGTTGCAGACAGAATCACTGAGGATTCTGTAGGAGCTCTGCCAAGTGGGCATTGAGCGCATGCACGAGGTGCTGAGGGAAGGAACTCTGTTGTGAGTTCGAGGAAGACCAGAATCACTAAGAATTCTGAGAAGCTCTGCCAGGAGGGCATTGAGCAATTGCGTAGGCGCATAAGGACCCAGAACTGTTGAACGTTCTGTGGAAGGAAAACACTTTGCCAAGAGGGCATAGAGATATTGTGCAGACTGCACAAGGAGAAGGGAACTCTTTGAGTTCTGCCATTTGAAGGAAGAGTCCAAGGAAGGATCTTCAATGGGTTACGGAATACCCCTGGAACTCAGCCAGAGGTCGCGTAAGTTACAGGATAGCCAGGAGGACATTCGTTTTATTCTCCATTTGTGGGAGAGGGAGAGAAGATAAAGTCCCTCAAGGGGTCTGAGCGTTCGAAGAAGCTCAGGAGAGACCGCATGATATATGCGCGAAGACTCTATAGGAGGTAGAGGTCAAATTTCTGAATATTGAGGAGAAGCTCAGGAAAGCAGCGCTTTTATGCGCATCAGCGAGGTTCGAAATTAAGGAGCTCACAGGGATGAAAGACAACAAAGGTTGAGGCATTTAGAACCGTGGAAATTCTCCCAAGGTAGGATGAAATCACAAGGAGGCTCTGGTGAGAGCACAGCAGCCATTGGATGGGCAGATAGAGGGCTCTGAACCGTCGAGGAGATTTTACGTCCAGGAGGAGCCATAGCAGGAGGAGACCGACAGCCGTCGGATCTCACCTAGAAATCCCGACAGCCGTTAGATCGGGAGAAGTTGCGTGAAGGATAGTCTCAAGAGGAGGAATCAACGGTTAGGATTCGTCGAGGAAACAGCGAAATCCCGTTGACTGTTAGATCTCACGAGAGTAGCACAGGGTTTAAGTCCGAGGGAGCAGAGGAAGATCCCGGAGGTTCGGAGTTCGGGATATCGGGGGTTTGGTGGTCGTGAACTCTTGTGGAAGGGAATCGCGATTCACGAAATCCCGAGAGGACCAGGGTTGTTGATCACAACAGAGATATTTGGCACGCGATCCCGGGGAGTCGGGATTCGGCATTTCGGGGTTCTCTCATGCAACGGGATTGCAGCAGGGAAAACCGCGATTTCGTGAAACGCGACGGTCCCACAGTCATACCATTCCAGGGGGGGACAGATGTCGGGAGGCCAGCCCTGTAGGGAGACGGTGACAGGTGGCATCGGCATATCATGAGCTCGGAGGTTCGCGAGTTCGAGCCGCAAAGAATTGCGCCAAAGTTTGCGAGGTCGCGAGAGGCGATATCTCGGCAATCGTCGATTAGCACGTGGGGCCACAGAGCGCAATAAAGAAGGACAAGTGGCATCGGGTTTCGGGGATTTTGAGACCCGAGTGCAGGACTCGCAACCTTGCGAGGTCCGATTCTCCAATAGGCAAAAGGAGATCATCAGGAGAGCATTCTGTGGGTGCGAAAAAGTCCCAATAAGGGATTTGAGGAGCACTTTAGCTCTTTGGGCCAGGAAAGAAGAAGGTCCTAGTGGTAGTAGGCGTGCCCGGGTGGT
Source organism: Picea mariana (assembly GCA_032191745.1). Taxonomy (NCBI): domain Eukaryota; kingdom Viridiplantae; phylum Streptophyta; class Pinopsida; order Pinales; family Pinaceae; genus Picea; species Picea mariana. The sequence goes on from JASDQU010104057.1 coordinate 224,115, forward strand.
GCGAGCTGCGTCAAAACTCATACACAGATTTCATGCAAAAAAATTATACACATAAAATAACACAAAAACAAGATAAAACACTTATATCTTTTAATTTTGTTGTGCAGCCAACCTATTGGGATGGACGTTCCACCCAACCATAGACTAATTGTTCCAAATCTCAACAACCATTCACCCCCAAGCTAACGCTAGTAATCCACAAAAGAGGGTGGTCAAGCTCGCAATCCACTCATAGCTCATAAAACTCACAACCCACTGGTATTTTGCTACAACTATCTCGATTTTCCACCAGCTCTCTTCCTCTTGACCTTCCTAACCCAAGGAATGTACCCCTTCACTGATCTCAGTCCCTCAAGCATCCCATTTGTTTATCAAGGCCTCTCTGGCATAGGTAGCTAGGAATATCTCAACTAGGAACTCACTGCTAGGAAAAAACTACCAACAAACAACAACAAACACCTTTTTTTTTAGTGCAACTTGCCCAGGAGTTAACTCTTTAGGCATGAAAACCTAGCTCTTCTATTTCCAGCTCCAATATGCTCCATCTCTCTCTAAAATTCACCCTCCATGGATGCACCAGATCCAAATTCTCTTTTTTATATCTCCTTGCTCCTCATGCACAAAAAAATCCATATGTAAAAATTGTTGTCCCAACCCATACGAATTTATCTCATTTGGCTTGCTTGCTTGACTCACACACTTCCTTAAGATGATTTTACTCAACCCCCATGTACCCAATAACTATGGAATGTAACTACTCGCACCCACCCTCTTAAATGTATTTAATGATTGGCTTTGAGAACACTTTATCATAAATTATAAGGTTCATATATCAATAGAAAATTTAGGAAAATTGGTTGAATTAATATACATGGGTATTTCCCCCTTGGACCCCATCTTAACCATTATCCTAAACTCTCCTCCCTCTTGTGGATTAATTCAACCCCCATCTCTGTCCATGTCCCCTTAGCAGTTGGCATCACATTTTATTATTAACATTCAGAAATACAATTTGCATATTGCATCGCTTAGTTGTAGCCACACATTATATCTACATAAGCATTAATTAAATTGGGGATTATAGTGGGGATGTTACAATGGTTTTCCATGGCTATCATGAGTTATCTATAAAGTTTCAAAAGCTTATTTGGTTGCATGCATCTTACTGAAGGCCAATATATATCCCAACACAAATGAGAAAACCATTCCACAATTGCATGAACTAATTCTCAGTGTCTGGGAGGCCATACAACCATTTTATTGTCGAACATAGATACCAACTTAATGAGAACTGTGACCTCAAAACGAGAACTCTAGCCCAAAAACCCCATATTTTTGCATAAAAAACATCAAAATCAACCCCCAAATCAAAAAGTGGTACTACCGGTAGCACCATTTTTTAAATGGGGTCAAATTACAACATTTTTCAAACATGGCCTTCAAAACTCAGACAGTAGCTCAGAAAAACCTTAAAATCAACACCTAAAAAAAAGAAGATGTTTTTTTTTTTTTTTTCAAAACGTTAAATTCTGAGATCATTTGAAATCATATTTTTATCACTTGGTACCATTAAAGCCGAAACCTCAAAATCAACCATCAGATTGAAAAGTACTGCTACCAGTAGCACCCATTCTAAAATTGGGGTATGAAAATGACACATTTTTATAATGTGGTAAAAGAACTCATCATTATTGTAAACAAAATCATAAAATCAACCCTTAAATGTTTACTTTTTAAATCTTATTATCACGCAAAGCACAAGGTAATACATAATGCCATGAAAATATCACAATATACTTTAAAAATTCAATGTCACATTTTAATATTTTTTTTACTTATAATAATAAAAAAGTAAATACAAGTTACATTGAAAGAAACATAAATAATTTCTTAAAAGTATTGTTATATTGACCATATTCAAAACATATGAGATAAGAAATTTTATTATATTATCCATAATAAAAAACATATCATTCATAAAACATAACAAAAGATTCATAACTTCATGTAAGATCATATGCAAGTTCAATGCTCATTTATAGTTGCCATACAAACATCATATGGATAAAAAATGCATAAAATGTTTCATACACTTATTCAGATTGACTCATGGTTTCTGAAATACCATTAGAGTATACATTGTCTTCATATGAATGTTTGGATAAAGATGTAGATGATCCATACTCTTGTTTATTGTCGATGAATGCACCATCTGAGTCTACATGCATGCCCAACATTTCAAATGTTAAATGCCTTTTAGATCTACGACTAGGTTCAGTAGACTCTCATCTTGCATGTATTTCTTGTGGTAGCAACCTCTTGATAATCTCTGTTGTCTTGGAGCGAAGAGTTCATCTCTTTGTCAAATTGAAGTCATAAACAAGTATGTCAACATCATCTAATTTTAAGAGGTCAGTGCGACGACGAGTTGTATTTTGACCCTTTATTTTTCTCTTTATATTGACATGTTTCTCAACCACCATCTCTAGCTTGTACACACTATTGAATGGGTGTGTACTTGTTTCATACCAATGCACTTCAATTGCAATAACATCATCATTTTCTTTCTCCATATTTATAACATTTCCTATCCATAATGGATAACCATGTGGATCTTCAATCGCTAAAACTACAATCATGCTACCCTCCTTAATATCTTGTATTGAACCCCTGTAAAGGTCTTCCATGGCTTCATGTTGTGTGTGTGACCTTCGTGAACCAATATACATTTATCTTTCCTCTCCTTGTGTAAACTCAATATCACCTTGAGATTCTTGTTGAACTTCAACAATGTTTGTTTCTTCAGATTTGTTTGGCATATTTTGTGGCCAATGAAATGGAGTTCTCAACATTATACCTTCATTTGTTGAGCTTGAAATTATGTCACTTTGACTATTGAAAAAAGACTCCCACCAAACAGAATCAACAACATCAAAGTACTCATATGTATCCTTAATGGACTTTTTAATTTCTTCCATGCATTTAGAATAATCTACATCTCTATTACGCCTCTGTGCATTATGGATTTTAGTAACTGATTGTAAAAATAAAAAAAAATGATGCAAAAATTGGATGATCTTGAATGAANGCTTTCCCCATATATGTGTTTTTTCATCAATTGTTTTGAAACAAAATTGATGTTTGAAGCTAATGTCATTAAGTTGCTCAATACATTTTTCTTCACGATGTGATCCTTGAATAAATCTTCGCATGTCAACAGTTTCTTCTAATATATGAAAAATAGGCTCTGGAATGTATGCTTTCTTGATACATTCAATCAATGATGATAACCTTACAACATTTTTCCTCTTCAATGTTACTGAAAAAACGATTGAACATTTCATCTATATGATCATGAATGTGTCCAACAAGAAGAAAACCAACTTTCACCTTTTGAAAGATTCCCATTTCAACAAGCATGCGTAGATATCCAAACACAATTTAATTTTTATTTTCACGACTAGTGTTGTCCAATTGTAGATAGAGAACTTGAGGAAGATTTCCATACCAGTGAGTGAGCACATGATGAATTATGGTGACGGTCAGATTTGCATCATTGTGAATATTTGGAGCTATGAAGTAAACCCTTGGACACATTTTTCGATTGAAAACTATACAACCAACCAAGTGAAACTGAATGAAATTCTCCTCTTGTAAATTTTTTGGTGTATGGACAAAATGTGGTAGAAGTGTTTTCTTGTGGTCCATGCCATCAATTATTGTGCCTACATATTTTTTTGGAGCATCATAACACTTCTTCTGATGTTTGTACAACTTGTGTCTTTCACTTGATTGTTGATTCTGATGTTCTTGAAGTGCTTTGACTATGGAATTTGCACATGACATAAAATGAAAATATTTATCATATGTTTTCATAGTTGATAATTATCCAATTTAAAAAAAAAAAATAGTGAATACATACCTCTTTCTTTCCCTTCATATTTATCTCTTCTTGATTTAAGAGTAGCACATATACTACAAATCCCCATCCTTGACTTCTTAGGAATACAGACATTGTTGAATTGTTTCTTCCATATTCTTGTAAAATATGCATATGTAATAAAATTACCATTTCCTTCAACACCTTCAGCATATCCTTTGTACAAGTTGAAGATTTCCCTCCTTGAAAAATTATCTGGAATATGTATTGTGTCTCTATCTGGCATACACTCTCCATGTTTGGAAAATAAATCACACATCCATGACAATGTAGTGTTTTTGAATGGCCCACTCTCTCGTCCATGATGTACCTTTGAATAAAATGATGGATCTTTTTCCAACCTTTTCTAGATTCTTGATAGACGGAGATTACCAATTGAGTGAATTTTTTTGAAATCCTTTCTGCAAAATAAAATATTCCCAATGCAATAATCATATCCTGTATTGGTGGATATCATGCACCCCATCAAATATGAATTTTGAATGCTATTATTCATTGACAAATATGTCTTCCTTTTATTCAAGGCATACATGTAGTCCATTCTTTTCAAACAGTTCTTTTGACAACATTCACTTGAAATCAATTCACTTATGAAAATTCATTTAGTGAGAAATTCTTTCATAGACCTTGTATAACTAAAATGATTTGGATTGATATAAAAATGTCTAATTCTGGTCCTAGACACAACATTTGTTTACAATGTCTCCACTATTTCATCATCCTCACTAGAAGGATTTTCCTTATCACCACAAGGAGTATCAAGCAAAACATTGTCAGGAAACTGAACTAGAAAATGTCGATCACCTTCTTTTGTTGCAGATGAATGATTGAGAACATCATCATCAACATAATCATTTAGAGGAAAATCATCTTCAACATTGTGTCCACTATTGACATAATCATCTTCGTCGCTTTCAAAATCCCCACTTGAGTGAAAATTTTCACCATCTTGCTTAGTGCCTTGAAAACCTTCATCGGTATCTTGAAAATCCTCACTTGGAGGAAAATCAATATAAACATTGTTGCTTTTTAATTTATCACTTGGGAAAGAGTGACCACCAATGGCGCAATCATCTTCACTACTTTGAAAATCGCCACTTGAGATATATTCTTCATCATCCTCATTATTGGCTTGAAAATCCTCACTTGGAGGAAAATCTTCATTATCCTCATCAGTACCTTGAAAATCCTCACTTGGAGGGAAATCATCAGCACCAACATTGCTTCTTTTAAATCTTTCATTCGAGAAAGATTGTCTAACATTTCCATAATCGTTATCATTACTTTTAAAATCCTCACTTGGGGGAAATTATTTTTCATCCTCATTTGTGCCTTGGAAATCTTCACTTAGAGGAAACTCTTCATCACTACCTTCAAAATCCTCACTTGGAGGAAATTCATAATCACCAACATTGATGTCTTTAAATTCCCCATTGGGGAAAAAGTGTCCACCATTGTCATAATCATCTTCGTTGCTTTTAAAATTTCCACTTGAAGTAATTTCTCCATTATTTTCATTGGTGCCTTGGAAATATT
>JASDQU010104057.1:240684-252764 GCA_032191745.1 Picea mariana
ACCTCATGTTTTTTGTTTTGTAGGCGGTTCTTCTTAGTTATCTATAGGTGGTCCTCCCTTTATTTCGACACTCTACTCCATATTTAGTCCATTTCATTGTTTGGGTAAGAAATTGTGATGTATCTCATCTACATGAACTACTACTACCTCATATGTTAGGAGACAACTATTATTAACCTAATTTTATTCACCTATACAATTTTAGTAGCGTTCCTTAAATACATCATTATTGCACTAATAACCTACTTTATGCAACCTAGGTCATCATCATATGAACCTATTGTACTTCACTTTCCCAATTCAAACCATCAATTGGATGTTTTTGGGGGCATGTAGATTTTCCTCCATTTTATATGCACACCACACAAGAAATCCCTCGATTTCCAAGTGATTATTAACTCAAAAAATATCTTATTTGTGTCTCATAGATAAGCATGTGATTTTTTATATGGTGTAGTTAGTACATGTGTACCTTATCAAACCCCCACATGATTTAGTTTCCATGATGTCCACTAAACATACAAATTAACATTAATACATGGAGAGAATTCACATGGAAACTACATTTGATGGGGGGTTCCACTATTTACCTATAAACAAAGGACATGGGGTTGCAATTTACATAGAGGAAATAAGACCAATGTTATGTTGTCAAAACTTCATTGGAGAGATTTGAACATTATTCATTCTTCACCATTGAGAGTTTCTTTCCTTTTAGTTAGCTTCTACCACTTTCCATTCATATAAGGAGCTTACTAATTCCATCTACTAGATTTGGAACTTGAGAAAACAAGGGGATAAAAGGAGCCTCCCAAAGAGAAGGATTTGGAGCCCACTTGTTGCAACGTGGCCTCTCTCCAGGTGTTACATTGTGAGTCTCCATTGCCTTCTTCCATTGGAGTTAATATAACATTATATTCTTTTACCACCATTATTTTTGTTTGAATGTTAGATAATAGTGTTGAATATATTGTTTCATTCTTGTTTTATTTCATTCATAATCTGTGGTTTATTTTAATGCTTGCATCTGATTCTCTTCTCTTATTCTATATTTTATTTTCATTTTTATCTATATCTAGTTACACAACCAACTAGATTAGGTTTTTTTGACACTCATTCAACAAATTCCCATAGCAATGTTGGATCCAAATGGAATCTGCACACAAACAATTGGCTATCGAAAAAGGATCTATGATGATCAACACAAGCAAGGTTTGAGGCTACAGACAAGGAATGAGACCGAGTTTTGGTGTGAAGGGCCACATGCCATCGTGATCAATGTCCACCCCTACATTAATATCATATCATAAGGCTAGTATATAAAATGTAAAGTTGCAAGGAAAAGTATATATATATCGTGTATTAAAAAAAAGTCATACGACTTCTCCTCAAATGTAATAAAGAGAAAATACAAGAGAAGAATAATGCGGGAAGCTAAAGGGTTAGGGACACTTGATCTATCCTATAGTTGAGTTGTCTTTCTATATACCCATTCCCCATAAAGAAAGGAGGGTTGTTTGGTAGAGAGTGAAGGAAATGATACCCAAATTTCCATGTGAAGCATGAAGATGAACCAGAGAACCTACAACCTACACATTTCCTAATAATAAGAGAACATGGTCGAAGCCAATTGAATGTTGGTTTTCCCATCTAGATTTTCAGTGTAAACACATTGTTAATGGGTGTGTGAATTTCCTTATTTGTTGTGCTAGTTTTTGTTTATGATTTCTTGGTTGTGTCTTTGTATTTAAATTGATGTTTGATCTGTTTTAATGGTGTGATAATTCATTTCATGTCATTGATCTATGTTATACTTCATAGATTCATTTAGCTTATCATTTAAAGAGTATAAACAACTCTCTATCCTCCACCATTGGTTTATTTCTGAGATGCAAGATCCAAGGCCCATATAATTTGGTTGTTGCAATGTTGTAGGGAGTTTCTAAATATAAATTTCTTGTGAATTTAACTAATGGAAGTAAGGAAAAACTTCATTGTGGTTGTAACATCCCCCATCCCAACTGAGCGGCATTACGGTGCGGAAAACTCATAAAAACACAGTGAGAATAGGACACATGGTCAGATATAGAATTGACCACAAAACAAATTCTGCACACTGAAATTCATAAGACAAATCATGGATATTGATTATTCTAATTGTAAGCCATTCATTTGTTTAACAAATTAAGCAATGAATCACCGTACATGCAATTATGCATATATTTTCCTTACTAATTAAGCAACGAATTATCATACATGCAATCATGCATCTATCATTGAGGCAGGTCAAGATTTTAAAATAAATTATGCATTGTTATTAATAAAGGCCAAGGTGCTCTAAGAAATCATACAAAATTAATTTCTTAATAACACATTGTCACACTCTTAATTTCTTAAAATTAACTTGATCACACTCTTAAATGCATATTTCTATGTTAATGGATGTGACGCAAATCTTTTAACACAATACTTCATAGCACTTCATGATGGGCATTCACATGGATGCAAATCACACATTTTCCACATGTTTTTCATCTTTTCATTGCTCCCATTTAGTAGGTCCATTGTTGGTGGAATCTTCCATTGCAATAATGTCAATCTACAACCTTCTCCAACTTTGGCTTGCTATACACTTCAATAAATTGAGGTAGTATATTACTGGAATCAATCATACATTTTCCACAAGTTCTTTATCTTTTCATTGCTCACATTTAGTAGTAGGTTCATTTTTGTTGGTATCTTCCACTACAATATTGTCAATCTACAACCTTCTCCAACTTTGGTTTGCCATACAATTCAATTTACAACCTTCTCCAACTTTGGCTTGCCATACAATTCAATTTATTGATGTAATGTAGTAGTGGAATCAGTGAGATTTCAATGTTTTAACATACGTGTGAACTTATGGATGTTTATAATTTGGTTTGTTATACAATATCAATCTATTGGAATAGTCTATTAGTCGAATCAATGCAATTTCAAGATTTCATCCTTCTCCAACTTTGGCTTGCTATACACTTCAATAAATTGAGGTAGTGTATTACTAGAATCAATCATACATTTTCCACACCTTCTTTATCTTTTTCATTGCTCACATTCAGTGGTAGATCCATTGTTTTTGGTATCTTCCACTGCAATATTTTCAATCTACAAACTTCTCCAACTTTGGTTTGCCATACAATTCAATTTACAACCTTCTCCAACTTTGGCTTGCCATACAATATTGACAATCTACAACCTTCTCCAACTTTGGCTTGCCATACAATTCGATTTATTAATGTAGTGTAGTAGTGGAATTAGCACAATTTAAATATTTTAACATATGTGTGAACTTATGGATGTTTATAATTTGGTTTGTTATACAATATCAATCTACTGGAATAGTCTATAAGTGAAATCTATGCAGATTCGATCCTTTAAGTGTGTTTTGATAATTTATCATGTAACAAATTAATAAGCATACATTATTCAATCTATGTATACAGTATTTACAATTTTAATAATTTATAAGGTAACAAATTAATAAGTATGTATTATGTTATCTGTAAATTGTTTTTAAATTTTACTTGGATTTATCTTAACTCTAAATTTATTAAAGATTAAGAGATGTAAAATGAAAAGAAAACAAGATTCTTAATGCTTAAAAAATAAGAGTAAAAGCATATTTACTTTATATTATATTTACATATTTATTATATTTTTCTTTATTATTATAGTGATTTTTTATTTACTTTTATATTAGGAATCTCAACTTTTTTTCCATTTTAGTTTATTAGATTTGTGTTATGTTACACATATCCTCCATATTCGCTTACAGAGTGCACATTGTTTCTCTATGTGTAATTGCATCAACATTTCCAATAATAAATATGCACCCTATTGTGCAGATTCCAAAAAGATTTCTTGCACTAAAATCCCAAAAAGATTTCTTGCATTAGAAATCAATTGTATGTTGAACAATTGTGCAAGGCACACAACTGTTCAACCAATAGTTGCATGACATATTGTGTATGGATTGGAGTCCCTAACTCATGTCAATGCACAAATATATATGTGCCCCATGTAGATATTCATTTGATAGTTACATAGCCTAGCAAAAATCCTAATGGGATTTTGTATGGGCCACATTTAACCTAATCTAAGAAAGTAACTAGATGAAAATGATGTAGAGTTCAAGAGCACTAACCTAATGGTCAAAAAATAAAAAAAATCATTGTTCCAAATTTTTGTAGCGAGCATTAAAAGGTTTAAGGTTTAAGTGGATCCACAAACTCAAACTCATCCAAAAGTTTTTCAAAATTCATGCCATGACTTATTTATCTAGGTTTTCCTTGAATTTTGTTTTTCCTTGTGTGGTCCCATATGATCTTTATTTTTTTGTCATTTACATTTATAGATTCCTTGGTTTTAGTAAAATTCAATATGGTGTCATTATCTTTTTAAAATTAGATGCTTCACTTGGTAGCATAGAGAGCTCAGACATTCCATTCTCATGTCATTTTCACTGTTGGTTTTGATTTCAAAACTATTTTTATGATGTGGTATTTGTTTCATGTGTGCACGATGTTCATTGGAAGACAATTTTTCCCTCGATTTTTCATGTGGCTCATTGCCATCCCTTCAAGTATACTTATTTAAATTGGCATATAGATAGCATATCCCCTCAGTTTATGTTGAACTTTTGTTGTTTTCCACCCCTAAATATGTTTTTAACACCCCCCAACCCTACCCCACCCCAAATCGATCAAGTGTATTAGCCCATCCATCTTGCATTTCACCCTTGCCCAATGGACATATCCCACCTACATGGGTTGCCATGGATTAGTACCTCGTTCCATATTGGCATCCATGTAGCTATTTCCCAATTTAGGATCGAGACTCCATTCATCTGCATTCTAGAGATATCCCCATGCTTCTTCTCACCATTTTTTTGGCTTGTTCCCTTGAACTCCCAAGTGGTTTGCATCAAATTGACATATTATGTAGTGATTCAACACATGTCACTAGCTCACTACCTCATCCATATTGTGAAGAAAATTTGTATTTTTTTGCATTTTCTCATCATTCCCTCAAGGATATTTCCACAAGTTCCCCCACTGGTTGATTCTATTCACCACTATTATATCCATCATATAGAATCAATATACTCATTTTCCTTTTGGGGCACCTATCCCCTTGCTTGTAATGTATCCATATTATTTCATTATTTTTGGAAGATTTCACAGTGCTCCTTTGACACCACCATGTTACACAATCTCTTTATGTAGCAGTCCCAACCATACTTGTTCATAGCATCCTCATTGAGTCACCCTTAGAATCTCTCTCTTTTAGTACCCCATCCAAATCCTATCATATTTCAAAATCCTTCTCGAGTAATCACTACCTCAGTTTGTCATTTATATCCATTAGTTTTGTCTACCATATGAGTTGTCATTATAACCTCCTTGCTTATTTTATACCATCACTCTTGGTGTTATATAGTCATTTCCAGGTGAGTCGTTCCACTATGCTCTAAAAAAGGAGATTCTTGAGTCTCATTCTCATTGGCTTACTCATATATTGTCGTCCCTATCTCAATCAATCTCATTTGCTACATTATATACTACACCTTGCATTTGTCTTGCATTGGTCTCTGTGATAATTCATTTCATGTCATTGATCTATGTTTTTCTTCATAGATTCATTCAACTTAGCATTTAAAGAGTAGAAACAACTCTCTATCCTCCACCATTGGTTTATTTATGAGATGCAAGATCCAAGGCCCATATAATTTGGTTGTTGCAATGTTGTAGGGAATTTCTAAATATAAATTTCTTGTGAATTTAAATAATGGAAGTAAGGAAAAATGTCATTGTGGTTGTAACATCCCCCATCCCAACCGAGGGACATTAAGATGCAGAAAACTCATAAAAACAAATTTTTCATTAACTAATTTAATTCTTTTATAGCTAATTGATTTCATATAGCTTACAGCTAGGATTTACAACCATATTTAATTGCTAATTGCTACCATTATTTAGATGCATCTACAACATGCTAAAATGATCGTGAAATTCAACCAATAACTCAAACACAACAACATATAATCAAACTCATACACAGATTTCATGAAAAAAAATTATACACATAAAATAACACAAAAACAAGATAAAACACTTATCTTTTAATTTTGTTGTGCAACCAGCTTCTTGGGATGTACGTTCCACCCAACCATAGACTGACTATTCCAAATCTCAACAACCATTCACCCCCAAGCTGACGCTAGTAATCCACAAAAGAGGGTGGTCTCTCACAATCCACTCATAGCTCATAAAACTCACAACCCACTGGTATTTTGCTACAACTATCCCGATTTTCCACCAGCTCTCTTCCTCTTGACCTTCCCAACCCAAGGAATGTACCCCTTCACTGATCTCAGCCCCTCAAGCATCCCATTTGTTTATCAAGGCCTCTCTGGCATAGGTAGCTAGGAATATCTCAACTAGGAACTCACTACTAGGAAAAACTACCAACAAACAACAACAAACACTTTTGTTTTAGTGCAACTTGCTCAGGAGTTAACTCTTTACGCATGAAAACCTAGCTCTTATATTTCCATCTCCAATATGCTCCATCTCTCTCTAAAATTCACCCTCCATGGATGCACCAGATCCAAGTTCTCTTTTTTATATCTCCTTGCTCCTCATGCACAAAAAAATCCATATGTAAAAATTGTTGTCCCAACCCATACGAATTTATCTCATTTGGTTTGCTTGCTTGACTCACACACTTCCCTAAGATGATTTTACTCAACCCTCATGTGCCCAATAACTATGGAATGTGACTACTCACACCCACCCTCTTAAATGTATTTAATGATTGGCTTTGAGAACACTTTATCATAAATTATAAGGTTCATATATCAATAGAAAATTTAGGAAAATTGATTGAATTAATATACATGGGTATTTCCCCCTTGGACCCCATCTTAACCATTATCCTAAACTCTCCTCCCTCTTGTGGATTAATTCAACCCCCATCTCTGTCCATGTCCCCTTAGCAGTTGGCATCACATTTTATTATTAACATTCAGAAATACAATTTGCATATTACATCGCTTAGTTGTAGCCACACATTATATCTACATAAGCATTAATTAAATTGGGGGTTATAGTGGGGATGTTACAATGGTTTTCCATGGCTATCATGAGTTATCTATAAAGTTTCAGAAGCTTATTTGGTTGCATGCATCTTACTGAAGGCCAATATATATCCTAACACAAATGAGAAAACCATTCCACAATTGCATGAACTAATTCTCAGTGCTTGGGAGGCCATACAACCATTTTATTGTCGAACATAGATACCGACTTAATGAGAACTGTGACCTCAAAACGAGAACTCTAGCCCAAAAAACCCATATTTTTGCATAAAAAAACATCAAAATCAACCCCCAAATCAAAAAGTGGTACTATCAGTAGCACCATTTTTTTAAATGGGGTCAAATTACAACTTTTTTCAAACATGGCCTTCAAAACTCAGACAGTAGCTCAGAAAAACCTTAAAATCAACACCTAAAAAAAAGAAGATGTTTTTTTTTTCAAAACGTTAAATTCCGAGATCATTTGAAATCGTATTTTTATCACTTGGTACCATTAAAGCTGAAACCTCAAAATCAACCATCAGATTGAAAAGTATTGCTACCAGTAGCACCCATTCTAAAATTGGGGTATGAAAATGACACATTTTTATAATGTGGTAAAAGAACTCATCATTATTGTAAACAAAATCATAAAATCAACCCTTTAATGTTTACTTTTTAAATCTTATTATCACGCAAAGCACAAGGTAATACATAATGCCATGAAAATATCACAATATACTTTAAAAATTCAATGTCACATTTTAATATTTTTTTTACTTATAATGATAAAAAAGTAAATACAAGTTACATTGAAAGAAACATAAATAATTTCTTAAGAGTATTGTTATATTGACCATATTCAAAACATATGAGATAAGAAATTTTATTATATTATCCATAATAAAAAAACATATCATTCATAAAACATAACAAAAGATTCATAACTTCATGTAAGATCATATGTAAGTTCAATGCTTATTTATAGTTACCATACAAACATCATATGGATAAAAAATGCATAAAATGTTTCATACACTTATTCAGATTGACTCATGGTTTCTGAAATACCATTAGAGTATACATTGTCTTCAGATGAATGTTTGGATAAAGATGTAGATGATCCATACTCTTGTTTATTGTCGATGAATGCACCATCTGAGTCTATATGCATGCCCAACATTTCAAATGTCAAATGCCTTTTAGATCTACGACTAGGTTCAGTAGACTCTCATCTTGCATGTATTTCTCGTGGTAGCAACCTCTTGATAATCTATGTTGTCTTGGAGCGAAGAGTTTATCTCTTTGTCAAATTGAATTCATAAACAAGTATGTCAACATCATCTAATTTTAAGAGGTCAGTGCGACGACAAGTTGTATTTTGACCCTTTATTTTTCTCTTTATATTGACATGTTTCTCAACCACCATCTCTAGATTGTACACACCATTGAATGGGTGTGTACTTGTTGCATACCAATGCACTTCAATTGCATTAACATCATCATTTTATTTCTCAATATTTATAACATTTCCTATCCATAATGGATAACCATGTGGATCTTCAGTCGCTAAAACTACAATCATGCTACCCTCCTTAATATCTTGTATTGAACCCCTATAAAGGTCTTCCATGGCTTCATGTTGTGTGTGTGACCTTCATGAACCAATATACATTTATCTTTCCTCTCCTTGTGTAAACTCAATATCACCTTGAGATTCTTGTTGAACTTCAACAATGTTTGTTTCTTCAGATTTGTTTGGCATATTTTGTGGCCAATGAAATGGAGTCCTCAACATTGTACCTTCATTTGTTGAGCTTGAAATTATGTCACTTTGACTATTGAAAAAAGACTCCCACCAAACAGAATCAACAACATCAAAGTACTCATAGGTATCCTTAATGGACTTTTTAATTTCTTCCATGCATTTAGAATAATCTACATCTCTATTACGCCTCTGTGCATTATGGATTTCAGCAACTGATTGTAAAAATAAAAAAAATTGATGCAAAAATTGGATGATCTTGAATGAAATTCAAAAATGATAAACCTGATGAAGGCCCCCATTCTGTAGTAGTTGAATATTGCTTTCCCCATATAAGTGTTTTTTCATCAATTGTTTTGAAACAAAATTGATGTTTGAAGCTAATGTCATTAAGTTTCTCAATACATTTTTCTTCACGATGCGATCCCTGAATAAATCTTCGCATGTCAACAGTTTCTTCTAATATATGAAAAATAGGCTTCGGAATGTATGCTTTCTTGATACATTCAATCACTGATGATAACCTTACAACATTTTTCCTCTTCAATGTTACTGAAAAAATGACTGAGCATTTGATCTATATGATCATGAATGTGTCCAACAAGAAGAATACCAGCTTTCACCTTTTGAAAGATTCCCATTTCAACAAGCATGCTTAGATATCCAAACACAATTTAATTTTTATTTTCACAACTAGTGTTGTCCAACTGTAGATAGAGAACTTGAGGAAGATTTCCATACCAGTGAGTGAGCACATGATGAATTATGGTGACGGTCAAATTTGCATCATTTTGAATATTTGGAGCTATGAAGTAAACCCTTGGACACATTTTTCGATTGAAAACCATACAACCAAACAAGTGAAACTGAATGAAATTCTCCTCTTGTAAAAGTTTTGGTGTATGGACAAAATGTGGTAGAAGTGTTTTCTTGTGGTCCATGCCATCAATTATCGTGCCTAAATATTTTTTTGGAGCATCATAACACTTCTTCTGATGTTTGTACAACTTGTGTCCTTCACTTGATTGTCGATTTTGATGTTCTTGAAGTGCTTTGACTATGGAATCTGCACATGACATAAAATGAAAATATTTATCGTATGTTTTCATAGTTGATAACTATTCAATTTAAGAAAAAAAAATAGTAAATACATACCTCTTTCTTTCCCTTCATATTTATCTCTTCTTGATTTAAGAGTAGCACATATACTACCAATCCCCATCCTTGACTTCTTAGGAATACAAACATTGTTGAATTGTTTCTTCCATATTCTTGTAAAATATGCATATGTAATAAAATTACCATTTCCTTCAACACCTTCAGCATATCCTTTGTACAAGTTTAATATTTCCCTCCTTGAAAAATTATCTGGAATATGTATTGTGTCTCTATCTGTCATACACTCTCCATGTTTGGAAAATAAATCACACATCCATGACAATGTAGTGTTTTTTAATGGCCCACTCTCTTGTCCATGATGTACCTTTGAATAAAATGATGGATCTTTTTCCAACCTTTTCTAGATTCTTGATAGACGAAGATTACCAATTGAGTGAATTTTTTTGAAATCCTTTCTGCAAAATAAAATATTCCCAATGAGATAATCATATCCTGTATTGGTGGATATCATGCACCCCATCAAATATGAATTTTGAATGCTATTATTCATTGACAAATATGTCTTCCTGTTATTTAAGCCATACATGTAGTCCATTCTTTTCAAACAGTTCTTTTGACAACATTCACTTGAAATCAATTCACTTATGGAAATTCATTTAGCGAAAAATTATTTCATAGACCTTGTATAACTAAAATGATTTGGATTGATATAAAAATGTCTAATCTTGGTCCTAGACACAACATTTGTTTGCAATGTCTCCACTATTTCATCATCCTCACTAGAAGGATTTTCCTTATCACCACAAGGAGTATCAAGAAAAACATTGTCAGGAAACTGAACTAGAAAATGTCGATCACCTTCTTTTGTTGCAACTGAATGATTGAGAACATCATCATCAACATTGTGTCCACTATTGACATAATCGTCTTCGTCACCTTCAAAATCCCCACTTGAGTGACAATTTTCACCATCTTGCTTAGTGCCTTGAAAACCTTCATCAGTATCTTGAAAATCCTCACTTGGAGGAAAATCAACATAAAAATTGTTGCTTTTTAATTTATCACTTGGGAAAGAGTGACCACCAATGGCGCAATCATCTTCACTACTTTGAAAATCACCACTTGAGATATATTCTTCATCATCCTCATTATTGGCTTGAAAATCCTCACTTTGAGGAAAATCTTCATTATCCTCATCGGTACCTTGAAAATCCTCAATTGGAGGGAAATCATCAGCACCAACATTGCTTCTTTTAAATTCTTCATTCGAGAAAGATTGTCCAACATTTCCATCATCGTTATCATTACTTTTAAAATCCTCACTTGGGGGAAATTATTTTTCATCCTCATTTGTGCCTTGGAAATCTTCACTTAGAGGAAACTCTTCATCACTACCTTCAAAATCCTCACTTGGAGGAAATTCATAATCACCAACATTGATGTCTTTAAATTCCCAACTGGGGAAAAAGTGTCCACAATTGTCATAATCATCTTCGTTGCTTTTAAAATTTCCACTTGAAGTAATTTCTCCATTATTTTCATTGGTGCCTTGGAAATCTTCATCGGTACCTTGAAACTCCTTACTTGGAGGAAAATTTTCATCCCAGTCATTTAAACGTTGATCATAGTTTCCACTTTGACCTGCATTTTGATTATTTTCATTACTATTAAACTGTTGTCTATATTTATCACCATCATATTCCTCCTCTTCATCATCGGTGCATTCAAAGTCCTATGATTTAGGACTATCATGAGGAACATGTTGAATAAAATTGCTTGCACCATGATCAAAATTATGACTAGCTGAAAAATACGACGCCTCACTTGCATTACAAACATTCCTATGGCATTTCCTAGTCCCAACAGAAGAGGTATGCGAACAATTTGTTGATGTCTCAGAAATAAAATCGTATTTATCTGACGAAGCCATCCCTTCTCTCTAAGAACACAGAATGATACAAATGTTCACCCTCCCTATGACATTATTATAACATGCATAATGATCTTTTCCCTCTAAGTGCCCCCCCCCAAAAAAAAAATATATATATATATAATTTCCCTCCAAAAATTCCCCCC
>JASDQU010104057.1:276488-294597 GCA_032191745.1 Picea mariana
TAAAATTGTTTTCTTGCTAGTAGAGAAGTTATATGGGTTGTATGCATCGTGTCTTGGTTTCCATTTTTTTGCATATTGTTTGGATGTTCTCTAAGTGGAAAATTGTGCTATGATATGTCAATTGTGACCCAAAACCAATGAATTTGTCATCCATCCCATGCATGGGCTATATGTGGGGTAATTCCTTTAGTTCATAATATTTTTGGCTTGTAGTGAATTGTATTATTCATATGTTCCATGCAACCATCTCAAATCCCATTTGTGTTAGTTAATAGCCATTCCATATGTTGAAGTAAAGGATATTCATACTATGTATTACATAATTGCCATATTACATAGGTTTACATGAATGATATTTAAGTGGAATGGGAGTTGAATATAAACATATAGGAGCATTGACTTGTGTTGCAAGATTGAATTGAAGCCTGGGTTCATACAATTGATAAGAGAAAGGGAAGGTTCATTGAGTTCTAGTTGTCATGTTGAAGCATTGTACAACAAGGAAATTTGAGCACACGTTTATAGAGAATTTAATATTACCTTTTGTCTCATAGTCCTAAAAATACTTATAGGAATTGACAAATTGTAGAAATTGTTCTAGAATCCACGTTGGTTAAATGAACTCACTATAAGCCTATCATTTAGGAATCATTGTTGGATATGAAGAGAATTCCTACAATATCATTAGAGCCAGTGCCTACCATCAATAAATCATTTGCATATACATGTATTTATACATAACAGTGATTATCACCAAAGTCAATTCTTCTCATCATCAATTAGCTTTACTATCAAGTAAGTAACTAAAAAAATAGAAGTTGACCACCAAAAGAGAATATTTTCATGTCATGGAATTATGATCCCATTGTTAGCACAAAGTGGGAATAAAACTCAATGAATAGTCTCCAGAAAAACATGAAAATTCATAGTGAAAAAATAGTCTCATGTTCACCTCATCTTCTAGTACTTAGACTCTAAGGACGATTTTAACATGATTTTTAAATAACCCAAACTTAGGTTCCAAAGCTATTGATCCTCCATTAGCACCAAAATATTAACATAATTTTTAAATGAGGAATATATATGAAGGTAAATTAAATTAATGCATAAGAAATTTACTTCTAAGGATTGGATAAATATTATCCTTGGTATGTTCCCTAATACCAAGCATGAAAATATTAATCCTTTACAGTCAATAATAATTTTTGGTTCAACCACAATGTATTTTAACATTCTTTTCAATGTTATAAGATTAAATGTAGAATATTGGACTACTAAAAACAAGATTTTCCTATCGGCATACCTGTCGCAATAAGTTTTTTTATGAAACAACTAGGTGCAGGGGCGACGCTTGAGTCCATGATAGTGAGTTATGTAATATATGCAACCACAATAACACATAAAGGAGGATTTTTTCTAAGTTTTGTTGCAAAGGAAAATACTCAACAACACTAATTGTATTTCTTCATAAAAAATGAAGAATACAAAGTTTACTAACAAGAACTGAGATGTAAACAATCCATGCTTGTGATTATTTGAGAAAATTATTGTATAGAATATAGGAAAATATTAGAGCTTGTCTTAGCCCAAAAAAAGTAAAGTAAAAACTTTTCTTACAAGAAGTCGGACATAGGGGTTTCCAGTCTGGAAACCATGAGATTCAACTTCTTAAGATCCTTCTTTCTCATGGCGCCCTGGCTCTAAACTTTCCTACTCAGCTGTGAAGTAATCAATGACATTCAAATATATTTTTGACTAAATGTGCAAATAAATCCACTTCCTGCCATAGAAAAACAATTTTGAACAAAAATATTTTCAGGCACGAGGATCTTTAGGCCTTATTCACTAACTTTCTACAAAAAAAATCATTGGACAAGTTCAAATCCACCATGGACTAAATCAATTCAAATCCTACCTATTGAAGTCCCTTGTTGGTTGTTGTAGCTTTGGGAGGTATTCCCACAAGAGGCCAAGGTGTCATGCATGTGGGAATATTCGTTGGAACTAGATTATACTTTTGTTTCAATGAAATCGGCCCCAAAATGAGGCTGGGGCCTCATGGGAAAGTTGATAGAATTTGTGGGCTTGTGATGGGGTGTCACACGCAAAAGGAGGAATACGATATTCTAATTAATTGTTGAGTTTAGGAAGGGCTCCTAAACTCACGCATGAGAATTTCATATAAAGGAGAGAGGTTATTATGACATATGATCATTATGGAAGAATGGATTTAGCATAAGTGAGGTATGCACTTGTACTAGGTGGCTTGGTTTTTTCAGCAAAGGGAATTTTTTCATGGTGGAAATTTTGTCCTAGGGTTGAGGACTCTCTATTTTCTATTTGTGGCAAGGAAAATCACACCACATGTATGGGAGAGAGAGGAAGTCGTAGAAGTAAGAAAGTTTATGAGTGGATAAAGTCGTATAGAAGGGTTTGTATAGGTTTGTGTGCATATACAAGAGTTTCACTGGGAACAGTGACGTACTGTAATGTTCACATTTTTGGATTGACATGCTCTGCAGTTGGAGGAAACCTTTTGGGTTTATGTCAACCTGACCAGAGGAGTAAATTGAGGTTAACTGTGATCTAGGGCGGTTTAGAGGAATTATATGAGGTCCAACCTAGTCCATTTATCATATTTCATCATTGGGATCACTTCCTCACAGTTCTCTCTTGGTTCTGTGGCATTCCGACGATTCCCATAATTTTGGGCTATTATTAGGCATAATTTAATTAAATGCACTAAAGGTGTTATTTGGATCATATTATTTGAGGGGATACCTGAGTGTAATAGATCGTTGGAACCAGGACGAAAATATATAAAGGTGGGAGGATGAGAAAGGGACTTCCGGCATCCAAGAATGTCTTGAAAGGAAATTAATCACATTTCGACATTAAAAAGGGGATTAATTAATTATTTAATGTCATAGGGACAGAAACGTGACTTTTTTAAAAGTGACAGTGAGTAATTAAAAAAAAAGGGAGTTTAAGTGACTTAAAGTTTATAAAATAAATTTTCTTTATTAAAAGGGTAAAAGGAGTCCAAAAAGAGTCAACAAAGAGATAAAAGGAAAATGAGGGGTGCCCTCTCTCATTATGCATTGCTAATTTTATAAAAACAAATTGAAAGAGATCTTGTGGCTTGACTCTTGGGAGGAAGAACCCTAGAGGAGATTGGAAGAATTGTTTTTGTGGTGAAACCATCCACCCTAGCTAGTTATTGAGGGGAGCTCATTCAGATCTTCTTACAGTGCTTCATTGTAGCTAAGTCTTATCATTTGGAAGAAGAGATCGTGTTTGCAGAGGTCAATTTGGTTAAAGAAGGGTGAGGTTTGGCTTAAGGCTGAAGTATTTGGTGTAGTGGCTACATCTTCTATAGTTGGGGCCAAGTTTACTCCTTTGGAAGATGATTTTACTCATTTTGAGGATGAGTTTCTCTTTTGGGGAGAGTTGCTAGCTAAGGGGGGAATTTTCTTATGTGTTGGGAAATTTTTATGATAGAGAGGTTGAGTTATGGTTTTGGTTACTTCATTCTGGGTCGAATCCTTTTTGTTGGGTTGAGTGCTTACTATATGCAGGCTGATATATAGTTCTAGGCAAAGTTTATTCCCATGCTAAGGTTGAGCTAGTGGGAGGAGGGTTAAATATCACTATGGTTATTTTCGGATGCTGTGAGGATCGATTTCTCCTTGTGGGAAGCTGAACTTCTTGGTGGTGTATCCCATTTCCTATGAAGGCCAACTTCTGGTCTTTTATGGGTTGAGTTTGGTGTTGTGGGGAGGTCATTGGATTCATTTACAGACCTGTTCTACTAGATACACCTCTGTTGCAAGTAGCATACACCTACAAGACTGTCATATCTATTACAAGGTTGTTGCATATATACTTTGTCTACAACATATTTATCTCAACAATTACCGAGACAACAACAAGAAGAATATAACAACCAACCATGCCATCTATTACCAATGTTTCTTCAATCTATACATGTGATTTAATTTCCAATGTACTAGCTCATATTTGAGGGATTACTAAAGTGATCAGATTGGTATATTTATTGGTGTGTGGGTTGAGTTATTGTTGTTTTTATTACTTCTGTCATACACCGTGTATTTTATGTAATTGGAGATATTACAAATTGTTTGTTAAAACACCTCAACCACTAATCACATGAAAACAAATAAAATGACCATGTAACACATGATAACAACAACAGGGATTGACCTCAGAGTGTGCTGAGTGAGACTACAAAGTGTTTGACATAAGATTTGTATTTGAAATAAGCTACAACAATGAGAAAAAGAGGGTTTGCACAGTGGATTTGAGTATGTTCACCAATTGTTTGACAATACTCATGTCCCAGAATACTCTCTAAAACATAAAAACAAATGGAAAACACAAACGAGCAGTCAAAAGGGGTCGTTTCAAGGGTAACATGGTATTACATTCAAAGTGTTTGACAAAAGTCTTGAATCAGAAAACCACTCATAACTTAGTAGTAGTGAAAAAATTTATACCATCCACTAGGGAGGTAAATTACAATGGTATCAGAGCTTTTGATCCTTCTAGCCTATGCATGTATACAATCTTGGCTATGGAAAACAATCAAAACAATGCAGGGAACAATGGAGCTAGTCGTTCAAAGGGGAAACAAACAGGACAGAAAGGACAAGATGAGGAGTTTGCAGACTGTTTGAGGGAGTATATGGAGCTTAGTGAGGCATTTTCAAGCGGCCATGTCATTCAAGGATTTTTTCACCATTAAAAATCCTAGGTGGTATGAACCCCAAGTAATACTGGACAAGAAGGTGAAGGTGCCAAGGAAAAAGGTACTAGTTTTTGAAGATGTTGATGCTCCTAAAAGTGAGGAAAATTTTGACTCTTCATATGTTTCTTCTCTTGCAAATGAGCACATGGGCGCTCATGAGGCCTTAGAACCTAAGACAAAAAGGGAGATTTGGAATACAAGGAAGAAGATAGCATTGATACAATTTTATTCTAGTAGAATAACATTGTGATTTGGGATGATGAAGAAGCAAGTGTTGTGGATGGTATGGGGGACACAAGTCTCTTTGATGTTAACTTGAAGACCATATTTGATTGTCTTGGTGGAGAGATATTTTCCTTGATGAAGCGGTGCTTGATCATGACACTATCCCACCTTTTGGATATTGCATGGTATCATCTCGTGAGCCAATTGGTTTTGATGAGGGTGTGATAGCACCTAAGTATAATGAGGATTTAATGCCTTATCCTATCTATGATACTTATGACAATGGATGAATACTTGTACCTAAATATGACAAAGGATGAGTATTTGAAAATTGTTGTGGGATATGGATCCATCTTCTCAGGAGCCATGCGTGGAGGATGAAAAAGGAGAGGTTGATTTTGGAGGTGAAAGAAAATCAGAAAATCTATTGTGTGACATCCCACACCATGTTGATGAAATTGAATAAATTCCCTTAGCATTGCGTAATTTGGAGGAATGATTATTGGTCACATAGGAGCAATTGTACAAGTGTTGAAAAGGGCAGATGGTGCTCATAATTTATTTGAAGAAATTATTTCGAAAACCCATATGGAGGAGAGACAAAAAGGATTTGTAGGTGGAGTCACTAGTGCCCAATTTCACATAATCAAAGAAGAACTAGAGCAAATGAAATCAGATTACTTGTAGCTATTCATGGATATGGACCTTGCTCTCAAGTTCCCTGAAGATAAGGAAAGGGAGGTTGAGGAGATTTATTATCAGTTGAGTTTGGCATGATCCTCATCACTTACATTAGAGACTCCATCATCTTTGGAAGCTGTGACACATGAGGTCATGAGTGGCACCCATCATTTGAGGGAGGAGCCTCTTGTTACAATCTCACACGAAGAGCATTTAGAGTTGCAGGTGCTTGAAGAGAGGTATGATGAATAAGGTTTTTACTATGCTTATGTTTTTCATTGTGGGGATCATGAGCCATTTCTTTTGGAGAGCCCACTAAAGGGTCGAGGCTTAGCTATGGAGGATATAGTTGAGAAAATTCCTTGTGGACCAGTCTGCAAGGAAGTATATGCATCCATGGATTGGGTGGACAGGTATATGATAGACATGGGAATGCTACGGGGAACAATTTTAGGTGACATCAGTAGAGTGATGCATACATTAGCACCTACATGATATAGGATGGTACAAGAAAATTCAATGATCAACAGTAGTGTGCAGGGGTATTCATTGGCACAAGAGAGTGTATAGTGGAGTTGTGGCGTGTTTCCACCAAGGAGACCTCCCAACGGATTCTTCAAGTACACCGTTGAGGTGAGGTTTCCCAGGATCTATGAGTGGATGGGAGAGCCTCAGGGAGAAGCATATCCCTTGATGATAGATCTTCATTTGGGATATCATCATATGAGGATCAGGGAGAAATATAGGCACATGTCTGCTTCCATACCTCATTATGATCTCTTAGTCGTACCCTTGGGCTTGACCAACACACTAGTCACTTTCCAGTATTGAAGGTAGTGTAAGAGGAATCTATGGTTGTTATTTGATGCCCTCATTATATACATTAGGACATGGGAGGTTCACCTAAGTCAGTTGGGTGAGACGGGTGGGATTATGGCCATGAGAAATTCCATTCATTTGGACTAGGGGATCGATGCACATAGTACATAGGAGGATATTCAGGCTCTAATGGATCAATTCCCTGAGGGTTAAACAATAGTCATTGGAAGTGGTGTACTTCCAATTTTATGGTGATATCCTAGCAATCATCGAAGTGATATACTACTTCAGATGATGAGGATGATTGACAAGGTCATGTCAGTGATTGGTGTGCGTGATTGTAGGGGTGTTGTGAGAGGATTTGTTGAGCTTTGTCCTATATGTCGAGGTAGGTTTTTCCTCATGATACCTAGGATTGAGTCTATATGCATGTTGACAGACCTTGACTTCATTGTGGTGTTTTGGAAAAACATAATCCAGGATAGTGGGTTCAACGCTTACAGGTATTTCACCATGGAGTTCCATGAGAGGAGGATGCAGAGTGGGATCAATGGTCGGATGATTATGATCAGAGTGGCACAACATCAACATGGTGGGTCCTTTTTTAGATTACCTTGGGACCCAGGGATTTCAGTAGTAGACAGTCCAACAACTCACATATAGGTGAGAGGTAGTTTTTTACTTCCTAGGATTGGTTCCCTAGTAGAGCAGTTCTTTGAGGGATTGATCAAGTTATTGCAGTATTGCATTTCTCTACTTAATAGTTTTCAGGAGGTATCTTATGTTAGTACCTTGGCAAGTCATGTGTTGAGTGGAGGATGCTTCACATCTTCCGGGTTGGTTTGGGAACTTGGTTTCATTTCTAGTTTTAGTCTAGTTTAACCGATGGAGCGTCAGGTTGTGGTGGCATTTCTTGAGAACAAACAATATTTGGGAAGGAAGGACTTTAATGTCCCCATTTTTTAATTCCCCTACTCTGTAGTTGGAGGCGGCCTTTTGGGTTTATGTCATCCTAACCAGAGGAGTAAATTGAGGTTAACAGTGATCTCATTTATTTTGGAGGAATTATATGAGGTCCATCCTAGTCAATTTATCATATTTCATCATTGGGATCACTTGTGCATAGTTCTCTCTTAGTTCTGTGGAATTTTGATGATTCCCATAATTTTGGGCTATTATTCAGCATAGTTTAATTAAATGCGCTAAAGGTGTTATTTGGATCATATTATCTGAGGGCATACCTGAGTGTAATAGCTCATTGGAACTGGGACGAAAATATCTAAAGGTTGGGAGGATGAGAAAGGGACTTACGACGTCTAGGAATGTCTTAAAATAAAATTGATCACTTTTTGACATTAAAAAGGGGATTAATTAATTATTCAATGTCATAGGGGTGGAAAAGTGAATTTTTAAAAAGTGGCATTGACTAATTAATAAAAAGGGGGAGTTTAGTTGAATTAAAGTTTATAAAGTCACTTTACTTTATTAAAAGGGTAAAAAGGGTCAACAAAGAGATAAAGGGAAAATGAGGGGCACCCCCTCTCATTATGCATTGCTAATTTTCTAAAAACGAATTAAGAGATCTCTTGTGGCTTGACTCTTAGAACGAAAAACCGTAGAGGAGATTGGAAGATTGGTTTCAATGGTGAAACCATCCACCCTAGCTAGTCATTGATGGGAGATTATTCAGATCTTCTTAGTGTGCTTCATT
Organism: Picea mariana; assembly: GCA_032191745.1. Taxonomy (NCBI): domain Eukaryota; kingdom Viridiplantae; phylum Streptophyta; class Pinopsida; order Pinales; family Pinaceae; genus Picea; species Picea mariana. The sequence goes on from JASDQU010104057.1 coordinate 284,693, forward strand.
GCGGTTGAGTTTTATGATTTGGAAGTAGAGATCTTGTTTGCAGAGGTCGATTTGGTTAAAGAAGGGAGACTTTTGGATTGAGGCTAAAGTATTTGGTGTAGTGGACGCATATTCTAGAGTTGGGGTTGAGTTTACTCCTTTGGAGGATGATTTTACTCATTTGGAGGATGAGTTTCTATTGTTGGGCGAGTTACTAGCTAAGGGGGCAATTTTCTTATGTGTTGGGAGAGCTTTACAATAGAGAGGCTGAGTTCTGATCTTGGTTACTTCATTCTAGGTCGAATCCTCTCTGTTGGGTCGAGTCCTTACTGTGTGCAGGTAGATATTTATCTCTGGGTAGAGTTTACTCCCTTTATGAGGTCAAGCTAGTGTGAGGAGGGCCAAATATCACTGTGGATGTGTTTAGATGTTGTGAGGATCAATTTCTCCTTATGGAAAGTTGAACTTCTTGGTGGTTGTGCCCATTTCCCGTGAGGGCCAACTTATGGTCTTTTTTGGGTTGAGTTTGGTGTTGTGGGGAGGTCGTGAGATTCATTTACAGACATTTTCTACTAGATACACCTCTGTTGCAAGTAACATAAACCTAAAGGACTATCATATCTATTACAAGGTTATTTCATATATACTTTTTCTACATCATATTTATATCAACAATTACTGAGACAACAAGAAGAAGAATATACCATCCAACCATGCATTCTATTACCAAAATTTTCTCAAGTTATGCATGTGAGTTAATTGTTTATGTACTAGCTCAGATTTGAGGGATTAATAAAGTGATTAAAATATTATATTAATTGTTGTTTTTATTATTTATGTCATACACCATGTATTTTATGTAATTGGAGAGATCACAAACAGTTTGTTAAAACACCTCAACCAGTAATCACATGAAAACAAATCAAATAACCACATAACACATGATAACAATAGTAGGGATTGATCTCAGAGTGTGTTGAGTGAGCCTACAAAGTGTTTGACATAATATTTGTATCTGAAATAAGCTACAACAATGAGAAAAGGAGGGTTTACACAATGGATTTGAGTATGTCCGCCAATTGTTTGACAATACTCATGTCCTAGAATACTCTCTAAAACATAACAAAAAATGGAACACGCAAAGAAACAGTCAAAAGAGGTCATTTCAAGGGTAACATGGTATTACATTCAAAGTGTTTCGCGAAAGTATCGAATAAAAAAATCACCCATAACTTAGCAACAATGAATAAATTTATGCCAGCCACTAGGGAGGGACATTACACGTACGTACATGGGTTGCAGTGGGGACAATCATGTACGTACACGAGATGTAGTGGGAATAGTCGCGTACATCCATGCAAAGATTCCTGGGTAGGTGCAGGTCCGTACAGGGCTGACAGGTGATGTCATCAGGTCGTATAGGAGGTATGGAACAAATTTGTGGGAAGAAGATATTTCCACAATAGTGTTGAGGTTTGGTTTTATGATTTCTATGGTTATTGGAGGACAAGGTTTTCCTCATATTTTGGGTGATATTTGTATTGGCTAAGAGAACAAGGTTGTCATCAAATTCCGTGATATTGTATTGGTTGGGAGGGTTGGTTTTTCCCTTAGGATTTATGAATTTGATAAGTTTACAAGAATATAAATATTGTGTCTCGTATGTTTTGATGATTCATCTTTGATATTTTGTGTTTCCGCTGCAAGCAATTTCAGTCAATAATTTTCAGTGTAAAATTGTTCAGTGATAACCGCTAGGATTTTATTGTTAGATCACTAGGAAGCAATTTTAAGATCTGAAAATTAGTCACATAAGAGTGTATGTGAAAATTTGACATGGTATGAGAGCTTGGGATTTGAAGAGAAGGGGATCATCTTTGAGACACATAACTTCTACAATTGGTTGCATATTTCTTCTTTTTTTGTTCTTTGCAGGTCAAGATGGTGAACACATTGAAACTTGAGGATAGGTTGGAAGGGGAAACAAGCTTCCGGGATCAGAAGGAAAGGGTTCTTCTCTTGTTGGAAGAGAATGAACTCAAATAGTATGTTGAGGATGTGGTTCCTAGACCGGCTGATCCAGTAGATTTGGCATTCCACAAGAAGAGGTAAGTGAAGGAAAAAAGGGTATTGGTAGAGTCCGTGAAGGATCAATTGATTCCTCACATTGTTGAGAAGACATCTTCCAAGGAGATGTGTGATGCTCTGGTAGGACTATACCATAATGGGAATACGGGAAGGAAGTTTCATTTGAAGAATCAACGTTAATTCGTTAGGATGTCCAGTGAGGATATGGTTGTGAAATATCTTTTGAATATTACATAGATTCGAGATCATATTGTAGCCATAGGTGATAAGGTGGAGGATGTTGATTTGGTGAATGTGGCGTTGAGAGGTCTTCCCAGGTCTTGGGAAGCATTTGTGTAGGGGATCTATGCACGAGACAAGTTACCATACTTTGATAGACTTTGGACTAATTGTATCCACGAGGAGACCTCGTTGGCATCCATGGATGATATGGATTGTATAATGAAGAGTAGAAGTGATGAGAACCAAGCACTTGCAGCCCGCACTAGAAAGGGTAAAAGAGGTTCTCCAGGTAGGAGAGGTTCTCCTGGGAGAATAGATTCTCCTGAGAGAGAAGAATCTCTAGAGCTAAGGTGAAGGAAGGATCTTAGTAAGATCAGATGTTTTAAGTGCCTCGCTTTGGTCACTATGATTCACAATGTCCACACTAGAGAGGAAGGGAAAGAAGGAAGAAAACATCATCAACAAAGGTTGATGAGGTTGCAGACAGGTTCTAGAGGGAGATATTGTTATTCTTCGCCCTTTCAAGTATAGTCTCCAGCAGGGGGACTTGGTTAGTGAATAGCAAATAATCTTTCCACGTGACAGGTGGTAGAGAGTTATTTGACACTTTCACAGAGAGTGGCTCAGACTTGTGTGTGGATCTTAGAACGGGTTCCAAGCGTGCAGTATGAGGATATGGTATAGTAACGTTCTAATTGGATTCAGGAGAGGTGACGAGGGTGTTGAATGTGTTATGGGTGCCAGAACTCAGGAGGAGTGTTCTCTTAGTCTCAGAGATTGAGAGAAACGGCCACCACATATTGTTTTGAAGGGGACAGGTGTTATTTGTGCCCAGATGATCTAGCTTCAGATTAGTGGTGATTCTTGGAGTTAGGGAGGGAAACCTATATAAACTGAGGGGCCAACCTTTGTGTGTTGTGGCCAACAATATCAGAGAGACAGATGAGGAGGAGCATGTGGCTCCACCAGTTGGGTCGTAGGTGGCCCCACCAATAGCATAGAGAGAGCAGGTAGCTCCACTAGTGATGAGGCAGGTAGCCCCACCAGTAGTGTCGATTCAAAGGAAGTCGTAGATCAAAGGGAGTCAACCCTTAGGATCTAGTAGGGAGGAGCATCCTGCCAGGACTATTCATAGAATACTAGACTTTAGAGGAGGTCAATAGGTTCATAGGGAACATATGGCTCGGGAGGTTGTGCAAACTCAGAGGGATTCAGGTTTTAGAGGGAGCATGCAGACTCAAAGGAAGCTCAATCTCAAAGAGAGGCAGTTGGCACAAAGGGAGGGTCATGCATTCATAGGGAGTTCCCCCCTAGGTTCAGGTGGCAAAGAGGGATATTCCATGAATAACAAACAAGTGTCGTGGATTGAGGAGGCCAGACATGAGGTATAGAGGTAAGAGGCTTCTAGGAGTTGTGTGTCCTCCATGGAGGATTCAGTTGTTTTAGCGGGTTTTTATACAGTGACAGAGGAGGCATCTAGTCAGGAGGAGATGAGGCTAGGATTTGCTTCAGTCACAGTGGGAGTAACCAGTGAGACATATTGGACATAAGGATTTTCTTCAGTCGCAGTGGGAGTAACCAGTGAGACATATTGGACATAAGGATTTGCTTCGGTGATCGAGGATGCAACTAGTCAGGAGGACTGAAGAGCATGATTTGCTTTGGTGACAGAGGGAGCATCCATTCAAGAGGATTGGAGTGAAATTGTGGTAGAAGAGATAGAGTCACTTCCAGTATGGGAGACAGAGGTACATCCATATGATGATGGATGGGATACCTCCCTCACGAAGAGGGAGTGTCGGTTGTTGTATCTTCGAGTATTCCCACAAGAGGCCAAGGTGTCAGGAATGTGGGAATATTCATTGGTACCAAATTAGCCTTTCTTTTGGTGAAATCGGCCCTAAAATGAGGCTAGGAAATCATGGGAAATTTGATGGGTTTGTAGGATTGTGATGGAGTGTCACACCCACAAAGAGGAATACAATATTCTAATTAATTGTTGAATTTAGAAAGGGATCCTAAATTCACTCATGACACTTGTATATAAAGGATATAGGTCATTGTGACATATGATCATTATGTAAGATAGAGTTAGCATAAGTGATCTACAGTTGTGTTAGGTGGCTTGGTGTTTTCAGCAAAGGGAAATTTTGCATGGTGGAAAATCTGGCCTAGGGTTGAGGACTCTCTATTTTCTATTCTTGGAAGGGAAAATCACACCACACATGTGGAAGAGAGAGGCAGTCACAAAAGGAAGAAAGTGTACGAGTGGAGAATGTCATACATAAGGGTCCGTATAGGTTTTCGTGTATGTACATGGGTTTCAATGGAAACAGTCACGTATATATGCAGGTTGTAGTGGGAACAATCATGTACGTACATGGGTTGTAGTGAGAAGAGTCATGTACATTTATACAGAGATTCATGGGAAGGTGCAAGTCCATACAGGGCTGACAAGTGACATTAGAAGGTCATATAAGAGTTTTGCAACAGATTTGTGGGAAGAAGATATTTCCAGGATATTGTTGAGGTTTGGTTTTATGATTTGTATGGTTATTGGAGGACAAGTTTTTCCTCATCTTTTTTATGATATTTGTACTCGCTGAGAGGAAAGGTTGTCCTTAGATTTGGTGATATTATATTAGTTGGGAGGGCTAGTTTTTCCCTCAGGGTTTCTAAATTTGATAAGGTTACAAGAACAAAAATAATGTGTCTCATATGTGTTGATGACTCATCTATGATATTTTGTGTTTCCGCTGCATGTAATTTTAGTCAACAATTTTCAATGTAAAATAGTTTAGTGATATAAGCTAGGGTTTACTGTTAGATCATCAAGAAGAAATTTTCAGATATAAAAATTAGTCACATAAGAGTGTATGTGAAAATTTGACATCCCTGACCATAGTTCTTTGATGTCACATAATCCTAAAATCCCTTTTCTAATTTAAAGAAGAAAAAGACATCGAAATAATTAATACCAATTTCTTTCAATTTGGACTGCGATTAAAACATATGCAACAAGTCATAAGTTTCATTGTTTCTGACTTCAAAGAAGAAGCGGGTAATTTTGGATTCTCAATAAAGCATAAAACTGTAGAAAATGATGAATATAAAAAACATAAAATCTTTCTTGCTTGGAGCTGAAAAATAAAAAAGTGACCTCTTTTAAAATAAATATTATAGAAGTTTTAACTTTCATGACTAGAAGATCAGTTCTCACAACCTTAATCATTCGAAAAATTGTTTCCATCCAGCTAGTCCTTAAAATTTTCTAATGTTTATTGGGATTAAGGATCCAAATGAAATCCACCCCGCAGATGTTTCCTCTATGATTTTTGTGGCTAATACACTAACAAAACAAAATTAGACAGTAAAAAATTAAAGTGTAATGAAAAACTATAAATGCAATCATTAAATTCATTGATAAAAAATAAAGATAAAATCATGAAAATATGCCAAAACACTATTAAATTTAACCACCATGTTTCATAAACTCAACATCGACATAAAACTGTTAGCAATTTTCAACTCAAAAAGTAGGGAAAAAATATCAGCAAAAAATAGAAAAACTCAGCAAGCATAAACTGAATGTGAAAAACCCAAAAAAAACTCAGAATGTGAAAATCTCAAAAAAAAAAACTTGGAAAACTTAGAAACCTGAAAAGCTCAAAAAAAAAATGAGAGAAATTTGAGATTGTTGCAACATTGTTTCATATATAAAATAACAAGTTAATTTTTATCAAGCTGGAGAGTACTAACCTTACGAGTACTAAACTAATAATAATATAATGTAGACTAATAATGATATAGTGTAAAGCAACTCTAAAGCCACCAACCCTCACATAACATTAACAAAATCAATAAAATATTAAAACAACCATCTACCACATCATTCTTATATCTTCCCATGTCAATGCTCTATAATATATTTATTTCATTTTTCTTTACAAAAATTCCTAACAAATAAATGACAACCACCAACTACCACATCATTGTTAGTATCTTCCACTATCTCTTGTTTCTTTAGTAGAAATCCTAACAAATAAATGACAACCACCAACTACCACATCATTGTTAGTATCTTCCACATGTCAAGGCTCTATAATTTATTTTTTTCTTTTTTCTTTCCAAGAATCCTAACAAGTAAATGACAAAATGGAATAAAATAAAATCACAACTGTTATATAAACACAAATTTTAAATTATGGGAGGAATACGGATTTCTAGACCTTGGAAACTTAGCAAAAACATTTACTTTGAGTTCATGTACAAGATGGTTAGTCCCTATTAGTAGGGAATAAATAAATTGTGTAGTTTATATACTATGAATTATGTAGGTATAAAGTCATACGAACAATAATATTAAAAAATGGGTATGTTAGAGACCACTATAAAAAAAAATGGGTATGTTAGAGACCACTATAGGTAAGCAATTAAGAAATATTTAAATTTCCACTTAAAATAAAAATTGATGTTTCTAGTACTAAGACCATCATATGAATGATTAAGCACTAGGTGCTTCTAATGAGGCATGGTTGTAGTTTTGATAGATAGGTGGAGTAATCATATACATGTTGTAAGTAAGGAGGAACAAGTTGTGTAAGAGTATTTGTAACACAACATAAATGTGTTATATAATTCTTATTTGATATTAGAAAGTTGTTCATTGAAATGAACAAAGTTTTTATGAGTTTATATACAAATACACATTGAGTTTATATACAAATACACATTGTTTACTAACATGAGGGAAAGATAGTGAAATCTACATGTGAACTACAACATTTATTCATTCTTCCAAACTGACATTTCTATGGATTTCATAGTGGCGTTACCTAGATATGAAAATAAATCTATAATCATGGTTTTGGTTGATTTCCTTTTTAAATATGTTTATTTGTTTGCTCAACAACACACCTTCAAAGCATCTAGGGTCGCTCAAGTATTCATGGATAATATATATATAATTCATGGTATGCCTCGGTCTATTGTGACAGACTGTGACCCCACATTTACTAGCAATTTTTCGCAAGAGTTGTTTCGACTCTAGGGCATGCAACTGAATCCTAACACAACATATCACCCCAAACTAATGGTTAGACTAAAACTATGAACAAGTGCTTGGAAGCGTATATGTAGTGCTTTACTTCAAAGAGACAATCCCAATGGGTCCAAAGGTTACCTCTAGGAAATGGTGGTATAATACAACTTATCATGGTGCCACTTGAATGATTCCCTTTGAGGTTGTCTATGGCCAAAATCCCTCATAATTACTATTGTACTTACTAGGGGTCTCTAAGGTATAGGAGGTAGACAAAACCCTTACTGCTTGAGTCGACATTCTCCACACTATCAAGGATAATCAGGTAATGGTTCGGAACAAGATGAAATCGCAGGTTGATCAGCATAATTCCAAACACCATTTTGAAGAAGGGGATTAGGTGTTCCTTTGTCTGCAGTCTTATAAGCATAAATAAATCAAAGACAACCACCACCAAAATATTGCTTCCAATTCTTATGACCCTTATAAGGTCCTCAAATTTATTAGGTCAGTAGCTTACAAATTGGTGCTTCCTAGCCACTCTAAAATTCATACAATCTTTCATGTCTCCTACTTAAAGAAAGTGCTTGGATATAATTGTTGTATTCAAACTAGCCTTCCCAAATTGGATGAAGAAGGTATCATTTGGTTGTAGATTGAGGTCATCATCGACAAAAGATAGTGCCACCTCCACCAATGCATTATCCAAGACAACCCGATATAGTGTAAGGATACATAGCTTGATGATGCCACATGGGAACCAATAGAGATCCTTCAACAATTTCCTCATCTCCAACGTTGAGGACAATGTTCTTTATACGAGAGAGGGAATGTTAGGGTCCTACCTTAACCCCGTTAAGTAGATAGGTTACAATGTATAGAAGCCATATTTATTAAATAATTCCCATGTAGTAGATATAATGTAAAAGCAATAAGTGTAAGAAGACTTACTGGAAGGTTCTTCCTACAAAAAAGTTCCTAGGAGTTTAGATAGAAACTATATAAAGAAGTAGAAGCAATGTAATGCCATGCCTTTTAAGCATATTGTAATTGGATCTATGCTCATCTAGAGGCTTCCCCCTCAAAGAGGCAAGTGAACATCACTTTGTCAATAAAGGCATTTCTATTTTTGGTATTTTGGTTCTTCTACAATTTCCTATCGTTGTTATAATTTGTCATTTTATCTGTAAATATTGTTATATTATATTTATTTTTCTCTAATTTTTTTATTTTGCTAATAAAGAACACCACAAGGAAATCCAAGAGATTATCCTGCACAAATCAACGACCTTGGGAAAACCCACTACATCATTTTTTGTTCAATTGGAAGCAAAGTACAAGATCCCTAAGTTTAGTGGTAGCTTTGGTGAGAATCTTGATTCCTAGTTATGTAATATGGAGGCATATTTTAAAACTCATCGTGAGATTTGATGTAGACAATATCATATTTGTTGAGTTCTATATGGAAGAAATTGTTTTGTATGGTTGTCAAAATCATCAAAGTTTATTTTCTATCAAAGAAAGGTAAAATAGATTGATCAATAAGGTAATTTCAAACTTTTCATGTAGATGAAGTTCTAATCCCTCGATGAATCCATTAGCATAATGACTTAAATTCGTGAAACTTCCAAGTCAAACACCCAATCACCCCAATAATATATTAAGTTATAATTCAATAAACTTATGTTCAAGCTGAAAATTTTGAATCTAAAAAAGCCACAAGATCAAATTTCATTTTATCTTCATTTTATGTTATTGTTTTAAATCTTAAAAAAAATATGTTTTAAATCTTAAAAATATATATTTTAAATCTAAAAAAGATACACAAGATCATTTTTTTTAAATCTTTCTTCCTAATATATAACTCTTTTTAATATAATTATTTGGGAAACATATAAAATAGCCATACTCACTTAAAAAAAAAGAGCTTAAACAAGCTTGATCCAAGTTTATGAAGAAGGGTTCTAGGAATGCCAATACTTCTTCCTCAAACCTTTTCACCTAAGAGACTTCGCCCAATCATTTCTAATTGTAAGCCATACACTTGTTTTACAAATTAAGCAACGAATTATGAGTTATGATACATGCAATCCTTCTTTATGGATTATATTATAATTTAGGCGAGTCAAACTTTTTAAATAAATTACGCATTTATTATTAAAAAGCCAATATAACGTCAAAAATCATAAAAAATTATTTATTAATCATACATTTTTACTTTCAATACTTCCATGTCAATACATGTGACTCCAACTTTAAATAGTAGGTCCACTGTTCCATTGCAATAATGTCAATCTACAACCTTCTCCAACTTTTACACTATTAGTTTGTCATACAATTTAATTTATAAGGGGATTCCAACTTTTACACTATTAGATTGTCAAATTAATTTAATTTATGAGGGAATTCCAACTTTTACACTATTAGATTTTCAAATTTAATTTATTGAAGTTGACTTGAACTAGTGTGATCAATGCAGCTTCAAGATTTGAAGGTGTGTACACACCACATTATTTTAACTTAGTATTTTATTGCACCATAATAATATCAACAATTTTATAGCATTGAAAAAAGA
>JASDQU010104057.1:298634-315785 GCA_032191745.1 Picea mariana
TTTTCAAATTTAATTTATTGAAGTTGACTTGAACTAGTGTGATCAATGCAGCTTCAAGATTTGAAGGTGTGTACACACCACATTATTTTAACTTAGTATTTTATTGCACCATAATAATATCAACAATTTTATAGCATTGAAAAAAGATTATTGGAGGTGGAAAGTTTATTATGGGCTTGAAAATAATTGTAAATCAACCGATCTTTGGATTTGGGATAAGAAGAGACTCCTCTTTGAGACTCTTGTTACACCTATTATTCTTTATGGATGTGAAGTTTGGGGTTGTAGTATCTCTTGTCAATCCTGGAGAAAGATAGAGAAAATACAGAAGAATTTTATAACCTATAATCTCAAAATTAAAGGAAATATGCCATATTCCATCCTCCTCTTAGAAACAATCCTCTCTACCATTTAGAGCACGGCTATGAATAGATACCTAATATATAAGAACAAGTTAAACAACATGGAAGACAAGAGGCTTCCTAAAATTGCTTCAAAATAGAGTCGTAACCACCATCGACTCAAGCGAGGATGGCATAAATATGCCCGGTCTTGGATAAATTATTGGGGAACCATGGAAGACAGCATTTTACAGAATAAAGATATTATTAAAAATATCATCAAATCAAATTTTAAGGAGAAAATGTGGTGTGATAAAGAGTTAGAGGAAAAAAGAAAATTAAGGTATTATAAGGATGTAATCAACCCTAATCTAGAAGATCAAAATTATCTTTTTGTTTTGACAAGTGTAAAGAAAAAAATAAGCATTGTTAAGATAAGAACAAATTCTCATGAGCTCCATAGTGAAACTAGGCATTGGTCAATTCCTAAAACACCATGGGATTAAAGAGTGTGTCACCTTTGTGACACTAAGTGGGTTGAAGATGAAAAACATTTTCTCTTAGATTGTCCAACCTATACCGAGATTAGATCTCATTTTCAAAATATTTGTCACTCTACCAACCTTCCTAACCTCTTAACTCAACAAAACTATGGTGATCTTGGAAAACTTCTCTTAATGCTTTTCGAGCAAAGAAACAAAATTCTAAAGAATCACAAGTAATCACTTACCCTCTTAAGGTCCAATAGACCAATTTGGTCTTAGTGGACGTTAATCATCATCATCATCACCATCATCATCATCATCATAATCATTGTTAGAAATAAAGAGATGTTCTCGTTCTTCCATAGACAATATAGCAATATTGTCACCCAACCATAGGCCAAAGCCACCCTCGAGCACCTTAATATTGACAGATATAATAATTCTAGAAGAAAACCCTTATAACCAATAGCCAACCAAGGTAGCATATGTCTCTCCAAAGCTAGCGCTCCAAGAAGAGACTCCAAACCATAACCAAGGCAGAAATTCCAAACCATAACCAAAGACCAAAATCCTAGTTTTAGTAGCTGCAACTGCACTCCCTCTCCACACTTCCGCACTACTAGTCTATATGCAGTTGTGAGAGTGTGAATGAAAAATGAGCTCTAGCGCCCTCTTATTTATAGTGCTCTTTGTCACCTATACATGCTGACTTCTTCTTTTAGAGGTTAACACGGAAATATTAATTATGTTATTGAGCAGACATGTCTTCTAGGGTTTCTACACACATGTTTAGGGTTTCTCTTGATTCCCGAAATATTCTAGTCTCGTCAAAGGTTACACGTAGAGGTTAATACCTCCCACAGCTACCATAATATCAACACTCCCTCCTAGCTAGGGAGGTTTTAAAGGCAATGGTATTGAGCACAAACAGACCATTCAACCAATATCATCATCATAGCCACACAGGCAACATCAACTCAAGAGAAACATCATCACTATCAGTATCATTTGATAACATCAATTGCATGATATCTCGAAGCCATACTACATCTGAGTAATCGACCATGATGTTGAATAAGTCACTCACTCCACAGAGTGATACAAGAACCATTCTTCTAATCTGAACATATGTCCTAGAAGAATAATTCTTCCAACAGATGTTAGAAGCCACGCCATGGGCTACAAGGACTATTCTTGTAATTCAGACATATGTCCTAGAAGAATGATTGTCCTGGACCATTTTCCCTCAAGCCACTACTATGAACTCCAGGAAAATGGTTGTCATGTACCAATATCTCCACTATGTTCACTACTATGAACTCAGGGAGACAGACCATTCCTCTAATCTAGACATACATCCTAGAAGAATAGTTGTCCATGGTACATCAGCAAGGACCATCCTCCATAGGAAGGATGTCTGTCCACCAGCAATATTTCCTGCCTGGACCATTCTCCGCTTGGAGAATGTATGTTCATCAACAAACTGACTATCCATATAGCTGGCAATCATCTCCAACACTAGTGGTAGTATTCATGGCAATCAGAACAATGTCATCAATAGAACACAATTGTGTCTATCCATAGTAGTACACAACTACTACCCAGTGGTACACAACCACTCCTAGTAGCACATGACTACTAACTAGTGACACATAGTCACTATCAGTGGATCACATACACCATAGTATCATACATCTACTTTCCAAAGACATACAATCTCCACAGCAATCATATCATCTTATATCAACCTGCATAGCAATATCATGATACAAACTGAGTCATATGGGCCATTCCTCCACTCACATCTGTGAGATCTGGAAGAGCATTTGCCCTCTAAAAGTAAAATCACCATCCATTGGCTATCTAGACTATTCTTCCCAAGCATAGAAGAATAATTTTCCCTAATTTCTGACCTGGACCATTCACGTAACTTGGCCATTCCTCCGACACTAATCACAGTGCAACCTAGAGAGAATGAGTTTTCCCTAGGGAATGCATGTCTCTGATTGTTGAACCTGGACCATTCACCTAACTGGGCCATTCTTTCGGTACTAATCATAGTGAAACCTAGAGAGAATGAGTATGCCCTAGGTAATTACTGTTCGAACCATTTCCTAATGGAAATGATTGTCCTGCACCAACCTCCTATAACAGACCATTCTTTGAAACTGCTCACAATTGTGAACTTCGAAATAATGACTACCCAGAGAAGCAAACCATTCTTCTTGACCACTACTCAGAGTGACTGCCAAGAAGAATGATTTTCCTAGACCATTCCCCCACACTGGCCAAAAGGGAAATTGTTGTCTATGGTACATCAACAATCTATCAGACTATTTTCATTACGAAAATGATTATCTGATCTAGACCATTTTCTGAACTGGAAAATTCCTTTCCGTCAGAAATCTTGGGCCACTTTCCGGACTGGAAGGTGACTTCTTAACCTGGACCATTTTTCGAACCGGAAAATGACTACCCATAAATCAATAATATATTAGTGCTCCTTCCCAACCTGGGAGTAATCTCTTCCTTTTCCAATAAGGAAGTCATCTCCACGAGTACCAACTTGTCCCTTAAGTATGCAAACTTTTCATCTTGGACAGAGGCTTTTCCAAAATATATGTTATCTGCTCATCTATGAAGATATACTAAAGAAACACTTCTCCCCTCTGGACTCTATCATGGAGAAAATAATACTCAATCTCAATTTGCTTCGACCTGTCATGGAACATCAAGTTCTGTGAAAGCTCCACACAAGTTTGATTATCACAATATATCACAGTCGAATCCAACACCTGATCAAACAATCTAGAAAACAACTTATGGAGCCACACTAACAACTTATGGAGCCACATTGTTTCCGTACAAGCATCACAAACTACAATATACTATGCTTATGCAGTGCTGAGTGTAATAGAATTTTGTTTCCTGCTAGCCCATGACATCATGGCAAAGCTCAAACTGAAACATATCCAAGTAGCACTACATCTATCATCTACACTCCCTGCCTAATCTGAATCGGTAAATCCATGTAGTTGTATATCATAAATCAAACGTCCCACAAAGCAAATATCCGATTGAGTATTCTACAAATAAATTAACGAGCCAATCAATTGTCGATACAGAGACGAGTCTACTAGATCAGACTCTCTCAACTTCTTCAGATCTGTCATCATGGGAGTTTTCCATGGATTTTCAATCCATCATCCTGGAATTCTGAAGAACCATTTCAATATACTTCCTCTTTCATAGGAAGTTTTCACCACGCTTCTTTTGTACATGAAGGCTCTGCACCAAGTTTGCTTGAATACATACAAGGTCTTCTTCCATCTGCATACAAGGGTCTCTTTCTGATATACCTCAAAACCTTTAGGTTTCTCTACATACACTTCTTTTTCGATTACTCTATTGATAAGAACAGTCTTTAGATTCATCTAATGTAAACTCCAACCCGTGGGAGATTGCAAGAGATATAATGGCTCAGGTAGAGGTGTGTCTGGTTACTGGAGCAAGTTCTCATCATATTTGTCTCCCTCCTTTTGGGAGAACCCTCTAGCCCTGAGTCTCTCCTTATATCTATCAATGCTTAAGTTATTTTCACAATTTCTCACATATATTGTTCTTCATCATAGCTTCCTTCCATTCCTTCTGCTTGAATGCTTCTAGTGGGTTAAAACTTGGTTCAATTGGTTGTTCTAACTTTGCTTTATTTCTTGGAATCTTCATGTTATTCCTCATGTTTCTCTTTAATGTTGGAGTCCATGGAATCTTCTATAGATTACATTCCTTTCTTTCTTGAAGGCTCCAATTTTTTCCTTCCGTCATAGGAACATAAATGTAGATGGACAACCAAGGATATTCAAGGCTTCTTTTCGAAGAAGACTTCTTCTAGAGTCAAACTGAACACGTGTTGCTTATCATGGTTGTTACTTCCAATGAAGAACATGGATAGATATTTTATTGATTCTTCTTCAATGGGTCATATTTTTGGGGATTAACTCCGTCCTAATCCCAACTTCATGCCTGAATGAGAAATATGCATGCTCTTCTTTTGGAATTTTGTGATCAGCTCCCTCCATCTAAGAGATTCCATGCATTCATCTATTGCATCTATCTTTTCTTTCTGCAAAGTGTCACAAGCCTATTTTGTTTTCCTTTTGATTCCTAACTTCCTCTGAATGTCTTTAAGTTTGTTTCTATCTGTTTTGATTACAGCCCATATGGAAATTGTGTCATCCTTATAAACTTCTTCTATGACAGCTTCCCGGAATATTCTAGTCTCATCAAAGATTACACATATAAACGGATTTCTTCTCATGCATGTTAAGATGTTAGGATAAAGAGACAAAATTGTAATATATTTTTCATGAATAAAAGCATGGAAGCAAGCCCTGGAAGACTTTTCAATTATTATCCAGAGTTTGCGAGCCTGATTTGTCGAAACCCATGATTAGATTACTTTGGATCTTTTACCTTAGTTGTATGAGTTTCTTAGGCTCAAAACCCTGTAAATATTTGTGAAGTCGATGAATCAACTTAGTAAATTTGAAGAGGATGTTTTTCCCCTTGGATTGAGAAGAAAGCGACTTAATATTTTAGTCAGAATGGGAAGAAGAAACCATTGAAGACCTTGTATTCATGTTATTTGAAATCTAGACATTCAAATAAATCCACAACAAGAAAATCCTAGATTCCCAGGTATCCAGAATCACAAGGTTCCAATAGTATGGTTTCGTCTAGGCATGAGATAATTCCAGCAACAAGATCTATCCCAAACCTTTTATGAGTCTTAAATAGATTTCTTGTTTTATGGATATTGAGATGGACAAGGATCCATCTTCAAAGTTCTTCTTAGAAGTGACATCGGTCTGGAAAACTAGATTTGGTCTTTCATTTTAGATGGTTTTATAGCATGACCTAGATTCCCAGATGTATGAATGGTCATGGTTCCATTGGAAATATTCCAAGCCCTATATGACATTCAAATTTTCATTAAAGGTGCATTTCTTCATAAATCCACCAATCGCTAACTTAGATTTGTGGATTCCACATCTAGGTTTTGTCTTTTAGGCTCTTGGTCAAGAGTCGATCTGGACCGTTCATTGACAAATCCTCTTGGATTCTAGACTATCCATTTGTCCTCAATATTTGAGCCCTCTTTTCATTGACATACCAACAAATGTTGATGTGGGTACTTGTTGGTGTAGTAGGGAATGTGTATGCTGACATGGTGTGACACATGGAGATAGATGTGGTGTCAGGTTTGACGTGGAATGAAATGTGGTTGATGACATGTCATGACACATGGACGAGTGGCATGGCATCTAGTTTCGGCTTTTCATTTTTGTAATACTTTAGAGAAAACCCAAAATCTTGGATATCCATATGGACATGGTTCCATCTAGGCACAGTTCCATTAGGAGTGGAGTTGAAGCAAAATCCGGAATCTAGACATTCATTTAAAAGGACTTTAAAGAGTTTTCCATATTCTCAAATATTTGGATCGTCAAAGTTTTGAGTGTATGGTTCCATCAAAGTTTCAACGCTCTAATGTGTAGTGACATCCATATTTTCGAGAGAAAAAGGAAACCTAGATCATCTGGATCTAGTTGGGATTTTAAATGTGTTTCTTAAGAAATCTCGAATCTCATATAGGGGGTCCACCAACCCTTCTTCAAGGGAATAATCCACGTTAGCTGGCACGAGTGAAATGGATCCATGTGGATACTATGACGAAAATAAGAACGTGTGGAGTGGGTCCATGTGGATGCCATGTGGACTTGATGATGTCACCCTATGAGTAGTGCCTAACAGATTTAAGTGTCCATATATGACTCTTTCGAGCTTAGAATTAAGCATGGAGATAGTCGTTGGAAATCCCTTGAGGAGCATAATTGAGCTATGAGATTAGAATAGGTGATTGAGATAAGTTTAAGAAAGGGTAAGCTAGAGGGAAATTTAGAAGAATTTCATACACCCCACAAGCCTAATGAGGTTTAGGGGGTCAGGTGTGTCATAGAGTGGTATCAAAGAAATGGTTTAAATACTAGACCTGAATGGGCTAAAAATCAACCATAGGGGTTTATGTGCCAAGGCTATGATGAGCATGTTAAAACTTTCTACACAAATTTTCTTGAGATTGGGAAATGTGAAATTGCAATTGTTGAAAATAAGTACAATATATTTTATTTTAGAACTCTTGTTTCTTCTATCTTGTCTTGAACTAGAACAATTCCTATAGAAAGTTAATTATATTGATGTACACTAACAAAAAATTATGAGTGTGAGTGGAATCAAGGGCAGAGTCCTGTGTTTGGGATTGTTGGGTTCCTTTTGTCACAAGGGTGAGCAAAAGGAGGTCCCTTAACTATCTAGTTAGGCTATCTAGAAAGAAAAATAGAGACTTAGTTGATTAGTGCATCAACTAACATAAAGAAACAAGAAATAAACAAGTAATAAACAACAATGAAATAAATATAAGCTAAGCAAGCAATAACTTGAAATGAATGCACAAAGAAAACACAAGAGAGATATACCAAGTAAACTGATCTTCGAATTGATACTCCTTGGAGAAATATGGGAACTTATGAGTCCCCTCTTCCTCCTTGGGAAGGCTCTTGAGTCCCCAAGTACAAATTATTCTTTCTACTATCAATGGATAACAATGGAAAATGGTGAAGAAAAGAGTGATGGGCTACTCAAGAGGAGAGAGTCCTAACACTTTCTATGGATGCCCAAAATCCTTCTAAGAGGAAGATGGCTTCCCAAAGCTAAAAATGAGTAGCATAAAAATACTCAAACGCTTCTTATTTGTTGCATACAATGGCCCTTTATTTATAGGAGGATGGAAAGATTTTTCTTAACGAGATCCAAATGTGAATGGGAGTCCCTTGTAGGTACTTCCCATCCTTTTTAGTGATCCTGAGGAGAAATTTTGGGGCGATTTTGGGTATGGGGGAGACCCCCTTCATCCCAAAAGTGGTTGAGGCTCAACCAAAATCATCAATGCATCGTTTTTGCATATGCATAGGTCTTTCAACTATCAGTCATGCACTCCATGCACTGTGCGCGTCATACACCATGTTAGCCCACACAGATGTGCGCCAGCTGCTTTTGTTGAATGTGCACATATTTCCAAAACCACTTTTACATAATTTTATGATTGTCTTTCCACACTGAGTGTAATCCTTCCATGAATATTGGTAGTATGCTTTGTTTGTGTTAATTGTTTCTTCATCCATTGTCTGTATTCGTGGTGAGCCATTTTTCAGTGATAACAGATGCCCCCTGATGTGTGAGGTTAGGAGAATACATATAGCCGAAATACATCATAGTTTCTTTTGGTGATGATGACATTGTGTAGAAAGTGAGAAAAGTTGAACGTGAAGAGTTGTGAGAGTAATCTGTCAGAGGGAGAGGGAACGAAAGATCAGTACAAAGTATGCTAGAAAAACAAAAAGTGTTTGTACAAACGAGGCAAGCATGCCCCATGATCTTATCATGAGACCATAGAAAGATAGTATTAACTAAACTTGTTGACAAAGTAGATATTTGCAGCGCCCTCGGGGGGGTTTAAAAAAAACCCACAGGTGATGATTCTAATGATAGATCTGGCTTTGAATCAAGTAGTGAAGGACTCAGAGGCATTGATGGCCTAAAATATTCAGAGGTCTTCGGTCGCTACAGAAAACTGCAATGGTCGCAAAGTAAGATCCATCGTAACATGAGATTTTGCTGGAGTCAAATGTCATGGGGATCAATGAAATCAAAGAGCAATTAGGACTCTCTCTGTGTCATCCGAGGCTACTCATTGTCAATGGAATGAGAGCCAAGATACTATCACTTTTTTGGAAATTTGTTGATGTCGACACAAAAGGTGACACAATGATAAGAAGCAAAGGGCTTCTGGATATATGGTTGATCAACATGGTGTCAGAAATCGTATTAGTACTAGTAAATGGGGTGATAATCATGAATGATGTATGGAATATATAGGATTTTAGAACTAGCCTTGGTTAGGGGGTCTTTATGGATGGTAGCAACCGTAATATACTATCTGGTGTCAGGGGGATGACCATATATGGGAAAGTTGTGTTGAAGGGGTGAGACTACAAGGGGATGTAGCGTAGGTCAAAATATAGAGTGATATGGGACACAAAGGTCTAGTGGTGGTCAAAATTTTGACTGGGATACAAATGGCTTGCATAGGGTGTGAAAGAAGTGATATGCCCCAACCAAGGGTAACATGGGTTGTGATGTTCCAAAGGAAAAAATGCCATCGGGTGCGATCGCCAAATATACTATACTTGTTGAAATGTAAAACGTGCTTTTTACAATTACCAAATGAATAAATAATAGGGCTGAAAGTACATGTACAGAAAGAGGTGCCCTAGTGAAGTATGGCTTGGCCTATAGAGGGTGAAAGTAGAGACCGGTGGAGGGTGGGGGGCCCATTGGTTAGTTTCTATACTAGGTATATGAATGGAGTATGGCATTGCAGATGGGAAATAGATATTGGATGATATGGTGGATTAATGATAATGCAAAGGTGCATTTAATGTAACCAAAAATCATAACATGGGAGTCCATAATTGGGTGGTTAGAATGATGATGAGGAAGAAGTATGAGGTTGTTGTGTTGGGGTGTAACACTACCAGGACTCGCAAGCCTAATGGATAGAACAACAGGATTGTCAATATTCCATGGGGAAATATGTGTGAAACAACTCATGTGGGTGAGAGAGATACCGGATGATGGTACCTAAATGCAATGGAGGTGACGGTACCGCAAAGTCGGGTGTGGGGATCCTGAGGATAAATGTCAGGGGGTATGATTGGGGAATGAAACTGTGAGCATAGGGTTGAATGGTATGCCAATTTGGAATATATACCTGGAGGAGCCAAGGGATCCCATGACTGACGGTGTGAAGGGGGCCAGGGATGAGGACCTTCACATTCAAACCAAATATCCGACGTGAAACATATCTTGAAAATAAAACATATATATAACAATTGTGTGATAATGAAATGTGTACATGGGATGCATACCTGCGCCTGGGGTGCCAAAAAGGGGTCCCCAGGGCTCCATACCGAAATGATAATGCGAGAGTATCGTTGTGAAGGTGGGGGATTCTAGATCTCGTAGGTGTGAATGATGTTAAAAACTGAGCTTGAATGCTCCTAACCGGACGTGAGGAAGTTGGGAAAAAGGGTGTATATAAGTGCAAGGGGCCCCCATAATCACCTCATTTGTACTTGTTGTTGTGGAGGTCTGAGAGATGTTTGCGTGGTCATTTTTTAGCCATGGGAGAGCAGGTGACGTCGAATTTCAGTGGCGAGAGACCTAGGTAAGCCGTCAAAACCTACTGCATAGTGTAGGCATATTTTGGGAGGGTAGGGGGCCATACGACCATTTATTTGGGTATGGTGGTGGGTTCCTGCACGACGATCCTATGATCCCCACACACATATGTGCGGGTTTAATTGATAGAGCCACACACAATGTGCAGTTGTATCAACAACACCCACGCATATGTGTGTGGTGCTCGTAGTTTCAGTCGCGTGGAGTAGGGTTGGCGATGTGCGTGGTTATTCGAGTAAGAACTGTGCAAATGTGCGCAACTGTAAAATAAAATCTACACACATGCGCGACCGTCAAATAGACAAGAGCACCCATAATCATGCAAGAATTGCGCGATTGTTTGGTGAACAGTTGTGCAGGAGTGCATGAATGTAAATGAAGCAGTCGCACACTCATGCGCGACTATAAGCGAAATAGTCTTGCATATTTGGGTGACTGTTATGGGAACGGTCTCACAAATGTGTGCGATTGTTATGGTAACAGTCGCATAGGGGAAACAATGGGTTTATATGGCTTTGATTGGAGTTTTGTCATGATGATGAGCTAACATAGCTTATGTTTTCGTGGATGCAGGTGACCAGTTAGACAGGGAGGATGTCGGTGCAGTGGAGGGAGAGAGATTGGGAGTCTCTTAGGAGAGAGGTGGGAGCTAATGCATGGATCCAACGACATTTGGTCCGAGCCGGTTTACTGTGCTTTTTCGATTATGCATTGATCTGTACCTAGGAGCCATTGCTAGACTTCATAGTGTCGATGGGGCAACCAGATTGGTAGTGATTTTCAGTGCATGGGAAAGATCCACGTATTACCGTAGATATTGAAATTTATTTCATTACTAGGCTCCCATTCCGAGCGAAGGCTTTGGCAGAGCAGTCGCGGATGTCGAATGGGGTGACGGTGGGGGGCTTGGCTGGACGGTACTTCTTAGAGGGAGTAGTTATGATTTGTGGCTCTATCAGCATCAAATTGATTGACTCACTTGACGTACAGGTGTTTTGTGTGATGGTGGTCCGGATCTATGGGTCACTGGGGATGCAACACATTTTTGGTGTGCATATGGTGATTGTAGAGTAGGCCATGAATGGTCGAATGTTTGTGTGGGCCCGATTGATGAGCGCATGTATGATGGCACAACTGGACCAGTGTGTAGCAACCAAAGGTGGAGAGTTTTCCTTTGGCTCAGTTCTATGTGCATTCATGTTCGAGAGGGTGGTATTGCTACGCCCTCGGGGAATTTTGGATCCACCGGCGGCGCATGATCCGAGACTGATGAGGTGGGCAAGGATGTTTCCCCGAAAGGTTGGGGAGGCATGGGGCACTACTTTACCACTGTGTTTGAGCGGGTCTATTGGCAGACCCCTTGGGTATTTTATTATTTCCCATATCACAGGATGGATTTTCGATGCCATTAGGCATGTGCCTGCCTCCTGGGGAGGACTTGGATGACCAAGGTGTGTGTATGATAATTTTGAATTTATGCTTTTCCGTTGATTTATATATGTTTATATTGTTGGTACGGATAAAACATTTTTGGTTTGGTCATGTAGATGTGGGACCCGGTTTCCTTGAGGCAGATGTTGCTCGGGAGTTGGCTAATGAGTAGGTCGATGAGGGGTGGCCTAGGAGGTGTTGTCGGTTTGATGATCAAGGGGCATGCCCGGCACATGCAGCTGGGGTAGGACCGACACATGTAGCGGGAGTAGGACTGGAAAGGTGTCGGGGAAGAGCTGAGCCAGGGTCACGGGACCAGGATATGGAGGAGGTGAGGAGGTGCCTCGAGGGTGTCTTCGACAAAGTTCTTGAGGACTTGTGGCTTTGGATTCGGGATGACAGTATCCTAGATTTATGCATTGGTGGGGACCTATGATGGCAGACAGTGATTCAATGGGAATCAATTGCGGGTGTGGCTATTATGGAGCAGATTCTTGTTGTGGATATTCCGCCTGGGGGAGATCCACCAGCTGGTGATGATGTACCATAGCTAGGGTCACCCTAGGTGGTAGGAGGACCTCATACAGGCTGGGCCTGATTTTGTATTATGTAGGAGTCATTTTGAACTCCCCATTTTGTATAGATATGATGAGAGGGCCTAGCCATGGAGCTAAGGAGTATATGGATGTATTTTTGTATCAAACACATGAGAAATCTATATATATGAGTATATTTTTTTGGACATGTGTGTATGTATTTGATATGTTTTTTTGTTTTATTTTTTGATGGATGAATGCAATATGTATGTTAATGTGATAAATTCCAATCTGGTACTTGATTAGTTATGTTATCTTCCATCTAGTTGTGGTTTCTAGAAATATGAGCAAATGTGATTGACTCAAAATTCCATAGAAGAAGTTTGACTTGCAGGTACTTGCGATATAGGCATGGATCATAGACACAATACACATTGTTGAGTTGATGGACAATGAGATGAGAATATAAGATAACGCTAAGGTGATGAATATGAAGGTGACTAGCCTCGGAGAGGAGACCAATGACGACAACATATTCATATTGGTTATTGGTGGTAGGGTCGAGGCATATGTCGCTAGAGTGGAGCAACACATGGTCAGGGGTGTAAATGGCCCAGGTTGTCGAGACAAAATTCTTGGTCTAGTGGCTAGCTCCATCTGCATACGCGATGTGATAAGGGAATGAAGAATTCATCTGTTGACACAAGGACACTAGATTAGGCTCACATAATGAGAGATCTATATCAAAAAGACTAAAAACAACTAGGAAAGCAAGGAAAACCTAAGGTAAAATGGTTATGCTCAAGGGTAGAATTTTTCCAAGTATAACCTGTTGATCAGGTCCTTGAGGGCAGTGCCTTCAGAGTGGACTAATATGTAGGTGCCCTTAGTAAGGCAATGTAGGACGACATAGGATCCTCGCCATATGGATTTGAACTTGTCGTGGCCGAGGGTATCGTGGGCGATATCGTAGGCCAGCAAAACTTCACCTTCAGTAAACGACCGAAGGTTAAATTGGCAGTCAAATTAAGGTGGATTTGGTCCTCTCTTTTTTTGCTTCATTATTCTATAAGGATTCCCACTAATCTTCATCGAGTGATTCGAGAGAGAACAATTGTTTCTCAAGCGGCAGTGTGTTGGGTAAGAGCTCGATCGCGGTACGTAGTGTTGGGATTTCACACTCAATAGGGAGTACGGATTCGATGCCATGGACTAAATGGAAGGGTGTGAAACTGGTGGATATTTTGGCAGTTGTTCGATATGCCAATAAAGCTGGGAAAATCATATGATTCCAATTGGTCTTGTGTTTTTCAATTGTGCATTAAAGCATAGTTTTTAGAACCTTGTTGACAACCTCAAATTTCCCATTGAATTATAGGTAATAGGGTGAGGCAAACTCATGGGTGAATCCTAATATGGCTGAGAGCTACCTGAAGACTTCATTTTCGAAGTGCTTACTGTGGTTGGAGACTAGTTGTAGGGGAACCCCGAAGCGAGAGACGATATGGTTGAAGAACAAATGTGCCACTATGTCGACCGTATTGTTGAACATGGGCATAGTTTCAGCCCATTTCGTGAAGTAGTCAACAACATCTATAATGTACGTGTGTCCATTGTTGGATGGAGGGTTGCATGTCATGAAATCAACGCCCCATTTATAGAAGGGGCCAATCATGATGAAGGGGTGCAACAAGGCAGGTGGTGCTCGAGATTTATGTGCATAGAACTCACATTTGTCGTATCGCTTAACTGTGAATAATTAATTACTAGGTGCTTCTAATGAGGCATGGTTGCAATTTTGATAGATAGGTGGAGTAATCATATACATGTTGTAAGTAAGGAGGAACAAGTTGTGTAAGAGTACTTGTAACACAAGATAAATTGCTATATAATTGTGCTTTGATATTAGAAAGTTTCTCATTGAAATGGACAAAGTTTTTATGAGTTTATATACCAACACACATTGAGTTTATATACAAATACACATTTTTTAATGACATAAGGGAAAGATAGTGAAATCTACATGTGAACTACAACCTTTATTCTTTCTTCCAATTGTATGGACTGACATTTCTATGGATTTCATAGTGGGGTTACTCAAATATGAAAAGAAATATATAATCATGGTTGTGGTTGATTTCCTTTTCAAATATGCTCATTTTTGTGCTCAACAACACACCTTCAAAGCATATAGGGTCGCTCAACTATTCATGGATAATATATATAAAATTCATGGTATGCCTTGGTCTATTGTGACAGACTGTGAACCCACGTTCACTAGAAATTTTTGTCAAGAGTTGCTTCAACTCTAGGTCACACAACTGAATCCTAACACAACATATCACCCCAAACTAATGGTTAGACTAAAACTACGAATAATTTCTTGGAAGCGTATATGTAGTGCTTTACTTCAAAGAGACAATCCCAATGGTTTCAAAGGCTACCTCTAGGAAATGGTGGTATAATACAACTTATCATGGTGCCACTTGAATGATTCCCTTTGAGGTTGTCTATGGCCAAAATTACTCATAATTACTATCATACTTACTAGGGGTCTCTAAGGTGTAGGAGGTAGACAAAACCCTTACTGCTTGAGTCAAAATTCTCCACACTATCAAGGATAATTAGGTAATGGCTCGGAACAAGATGAAATCGTAGGTTGATCAGCATAATTCCAAACACCATTTTGAAGAAGGGGATTAGGTGTTCCTCTGTCTGCAAACTTATAAGCATAAATAACTCAAAGACAACCACCAACAAAATATTTCTTCCAATTTTTATGGCCCTTATAATGTCCTCAAATGTATTGGGCCAATAGGTTACAAATTGGTGCTCCTAGACACTCTAAAATTCAGCCAATCTTTCATGTCTCCTACTTAAAGAAAGTGCTTGGATATAATTGTTGTATTCAAACTATCCTTCCCAAACTGGATGAAGAAGGTAACATTTGGTTGTAGATTGAGGTCATCCTCGACAAAATATAATTTGACCTCCACTAGTGCATTATCTAAGACAACCCAATATAGTGTAAGGATACATAGCTTGATTATGCCACATGGGAACCAATAGAAATCCTTCAACAATTTCCTCATCTCTAGCCTTGAGGACATTGTTTCTTTATACAAGAGAGGGAATGTTAGGGTCCTACCTTAACCCCCTTAAGTAGATAGGTTACAATGTATAGAGGCCATATTTATTAAATAATTCCCATGTAGTAGATATAATGTAAAAGCAATAATTGTAAGAAGACTAACTGGAAGGTTCTTCCTACCAGAAAGTTCCTTCACTAGGAAGTTCCTAGGAGTTTAGATAGAAACTATATAAAGAAGTAGAAGCAATGTAATGACATGCCTTGTTAAGCATATTGTAATTGGATCTCTGCTCATCTAGAGGCTTACCCCTCAAAGAGGCAAGTGATCGCTTTATCAATAAAGGTATTTCTATTTGTGGTATTTTGGTTCTTATACAATTTCCTATCGTTGTTATAATTTGTCATTTTATCTCTAAATATTGTCATATTCTATTTATTTTTCTATAATTTTTTTATTTTGCTAATAAAGAACACCACAAGGAAATCCAAGAGATTATCCTACACAAATCAACGACCTTGGGAAAACCCACTACATCATTTTTTGTTCAATTGGAAGCAAAGTACAAGATCCCTAAGTTTGATGGTAGCTTCTTTGGTGAGAATCTTGATTCCTAGTTATGTAATATGGAGGCATATTTTAAAACTCATCTTGAGATTTGATATAGACAATATCATGCTTGTTGAGTTCTATATGGAAGAAATTGATTTGTATTGTTGTCAAAATCATCAAAATTTATTTTCTATCAAAGAAAGTTAAGATAGATTGATCGATAAAGTAATTTCAAACTTTTCATGCAGATGAATTTCTAATCCCTCGATGAATCCATTGGCATGATGGCTTAAACTCATGAAACTTCCAAGTCAATCACCCCAATAATATATTAAGTTATATTTCAATAAACTTATGTTCAAGCTGAAAATTTTGATTCTAGAAAAGCCACAAAATCAAATTTCATTTTATCTTACTATCAAAAAAATCAAAACTTAAAAAAATATATTTTAAATCTAAAAAAGATACACAAGATCATTTTTTTAAAATCTTTCTTCCTAATATATAACTCTTTTTAATATAATTCTTTGGGAAACATATAAAATAGCCATACTCACTTTAAAAAAAAGCTTAAACAAGCTTGATCCAAGTTTATGAAGAAGGGTTCAATAATGTCAATACTTTTTCCTCAAACGTTTTCACCTATAGACTTCGTTCAATAATTTATAATTATAATAATAATAATAATTTGTTTTTAAGGTCATGGCCAAGCCAGATACCAAATTGGTGTATGATACCCCCTTGTTTGTGGGACAAGGGACCCCCTTACGCCCAGTGATTTGACTGGTAAAGTCTACGGAGGTATGCATACCCTACCCCCCTCTGGATTTGAACTTGTAACCTCTTAGGAGGAAACACATGTTCTTAACCATTAGGCCCACTCAAATTGTATATATGCTTGCACTTGTATAAGAAGCACCATGTCAATACAATTGTATAGGAAACACAATTATAAACCATACACTTGTTTTACAAATTAAGCAACAAATTATGAATTATGGTACATACCATCCTGCTTTATGCATTATGAGGCGAGTCAAACTTTTTAATAAATTATGCATTTATTATTAAAAATCCAATATAATGTCAAAAATCATAAAAAAAAAAAATTATTTATTAATCATACATTTTTACTTTTAATACTTCCATGTCAGTACATGTGACTCCAACTTTAAATAGTATAATGTCAAAAATCATAAAAAAAAATATTTATTAGTCATACATTTTTACTTTTAATACTTCCAAGCCAATACATGCGACTACAACTTTAAATAGTAGGTCAATTGTTACATTGCAATAATGTCAATCTACAACCTTCTCCTCCAACTTTTACACTATTGGTTTGTCATACAATTTA
>JASDQU010104057.1:334901-373272 GCA_032191745.1 Picea mariana
AGTCTCATCGAGACCCAACAAGAAGTGAAACAACTCAGTGCCAATGTTGTCGCCATCAATACAACCATGCAGTCCTTAATGGAGGAAATCAAATAAAACCTCACCACCCAGCTTGAATCTGCCTTTTCGGCACTCTACACCAAAATGCATATCCCTACAGATAACCCTTCCTCTTCCTCACCTCCACATACTGAAGGTGAACATTCCTCTCATTCTCATAACTTTCAGAACCATCACTTTCAACGTGACCTACGCCTTCCGCTGGTGGATGCGACCAAATTTGATGGCTCGGACCCCATTGGTTGGGTAACCCAAATGGAACATTATTTCTCTTTATATGACATTATAGATGACTTGGCCAAACTCCGATATGGTGTTCTCCATCTAGATCAAGAACGTTGGTAATGGTGGCAATGGAGAAAAACTTCTCGTCAAAGGTATATTTCTTGGACACACTTTGTGGCAGAGCTTTATGAACACTTTGACACTGACACCAACCATTTGGGTCATTTGACAAAGTTGAAACAATCAGAAACATTGGAATACTTTATAGTTTCCTTTGAGCGCTTGGATTTTTGGACAGAGGGCATGTCTAATGCCTTTTTCCAAGAATGTTTTATCAGTGGCCTCAAGGATGATATTTGGGTCCATGTCCTCATGGCTTGGCCTCAGATTTGGGGGAGGCTACTAAAAGAGCTAAATAAGCACAACAGGTTGTATCTTCTCAAAACCAGAAACCCTCCTTTATCCCTTTCCCTAAACCAATAAATCCCACTACTCCCTCCGCTCCACTAAAGATCCAAAAATTGACCAGGGATTTAATGGTTGAATGCCAACTCAAAGGCCTTTGTTATATTTGTGATGAAAAATATTTCCTAGGCCACAAGTGTAAGGAACAAAAGTTGTTTATGGCCATCTCTGAGGATATTTCAGAAGAGGATATTGAAACTCCCCTTGTGTCTGAGTCACCTGAAACCCCCGACATAATCCCTCCCTCAGACCCTCCTGAAGTAGAACCGGTCATTTCCCTCAATGCTCTCACTAGCTTCTCTGCTCCCCAAATCCTCAAGCTAATCGGTTACATCAAGCATCGGAAGGTCATCATTCTAGTTGATAGTGGAAGCACCCATAATTTTATTCATCGCCACATTGCCCAAGAAACTCATTGCTACATCCATGTCATCAATAATTTCCAAATCATGATTGCCAATGGTGGCTCCATGAAATGTGGAGGGAGTTGTGAAAATGTGTGTCTCCAAATTGGTGACTACCACCTAAAATCTCATATGTTTTCTATCGACATGGGCGGTTGTGACATTGTGTTGGGTGCAGACTTGCTAAGGACTTTGGGTCCCATTCTCATGGATTTTAAGGAATTAACCATGCAATTTGACTAGGAGGGCCACCAATATATGTTCCAAGGCATCACCGTTGGTTCACCTGAGAACATTATTTCCCATCGCATGGCAAAGCTGCTCAAAAAGGGTCACTCTGGTGTTATTGCTCAACTCCATGCCATACAAGCAACAGACACACCCTCGGTGTCAAAAGACTTCCAATCCATCCTTTCTAAACATCAAGTGGTCTTTTCCACTCCCAAGGGACTCCCTCCTTCATGTGGTGTTCATGATCATTCCATTCCCCTTATACCCGGAATCCTTCCTCCCAATATTCATCCGTATCGTCACCCCTTTTCCCAAAAAAATGAAATTGAGAAAATGGTCCAGGAACTCCTTAATGAAGGCGTTATCCACCCTAGTACGAGCCCCTACTGTTCTCCTATGGTCATGGTCCTAAAGAAAGAAGGTTCTTGGCGAATGTGTCCTAACTTCCATTCCCTCAACAAACTTACCATTAAAGATAAATGTCTCATTCTTGTCATTGATTACCTCCTGGATGAATTGAGTGATGCCCAATTCTTTACTAAACTTGATCTTCGTTCGGGCTACCACCAGATACGTATGAAAGAGGAAGACATTCCCAAGACTACCTTTAGAACTTATGAGGGCCACTATGAGCTTTTGGTCATTCCCTTTAGCTTGTGTAATGCCCCCTCCACCTTCCAAAGCCTCATGAATCATGTCTTCCATCCTTTTCTCCGTCATTTTGTCTTAGTTTTTTGTGATGATATCCTCATCTATAGAAAGCCTTGGACATAACATCTTTCTCATGTGGATCGAGTTCTCCATTTACTCTCTCAGCACCAACTTATCCTAAAACATTCTAAATGTGATTTTGGTGCCTCAGAAGTATAGTACTTGGGTCATTTGGTTGGCAAAGACGACGTCAATCCTAAAATGATTGAAGTTATGCAAGACTAGCCTCACCCAAAGACTCGAAAAATCTTGCATGGAATTTTGGGCTTAACGAGTTATTATCGCAAGTTTGTTATGAATTATGGAAAGATTGCAGCCCCTCTCATTGCTCTCCTAAAAATGAACTCTTTCACTTGGACTCCAGCTGCTACTCAAGCTTTTGAAACCTTGAAGATGGCCATGTGCAACACTCCAGTCCTAGCCCTTCCTAATTTCACAAAGACCTTTGTCTTGGAATGTGATGCTTCAAGGAAAGGAATTGGTGTTGTCCTTATGCAAGAGGGTTGGCCTTTGGCCTTTACCAGCAAGAAACTATTTGAAATAAATCTGGGCAAATCTATCTATGAAAAGGAAATGTTGTCTATTCTACATGTCATTGATTTGTGGCGCCCTTATCTATTAGGGAAACACTTACAAATTAAGACAGACCATCAAAGCCTCAAGTATTTTCTGGAACAATGCATTTCCTCCCCAGAGCAACAAAAATGGGTAACTAAGATATTTGGCTATGATTATGACATCATTTACAAGAAAGGAAAAGAAAATGTGGTTGCGGATGCACTTTCCCACAAATATGAAGATGAAGGATCCATTTTTTATCTTTCCTTCATTGTACCAGATTGGCTCCAAGCCTTTTGCCAGGAATGGCTACAAGATCCCAAAAGTTCCCTGCTGATCCAACAATTGCAGTCCAGTGCTCTAGCGCCCCTAGGGTACTCTTGGATCCATGATGAGATTCGATACAAAGTCCATTTGTATTTAATTAAACAATCAAAGCTTAAATCCATGGTACTTTCTGAGCTTCATGCTACACCGACAACAGGGCACTTCGGGTTCACCAAAACCTATGACAGGGTCAAACGTTCTTTTTTCTGGGATGGTATGAAACATGACATTCGTAATTTTATCGTTGAATGTGATGTGTGTCAATGCAATAAGGGAGAAATAGTCAAATCTCCAAGCACAGTAAAACCGCTCCTGATTCCACCTGCTATTTAGAAGGACGTCTCTATGGATTTTATTACAGGATTACCCAAATCGGGAAATAAATCCGTCATCATGGTGTTTATTGATCACCTTTCCAAGTATGCTCATTTTTGTGCTCTTCAACACCAGTTTACAGCATCCATGGTGGCTCAAATTTTCATGGATCAGGTCTTCAAGCTTCATGGCAGGCCACACTCTATTTTTTTTTATCATGACCAAACTTTCACAAGCAATTTTTGGCAAGAATTTTTCAAGCTACAAGGAACCCAATTGCATCTCAGTATAGCTTATCATCCCCAGACTGATGGTCAAATAGAAGTTGTCAACAAGTGTTTGAAAACATATTTGAGGTGTTTTGCCTTGGAAAATAAAAATCATAGGGCTCAATGGTTACCCCTAGCTGAATGGTAGTACAACACTTCATACCATACAGCTACATGCTTGAGTCCTTTTAAAGTGGTATATGGACATAATCCACCTTCAGTTCTCTCATATTTACCTAGTGTATCGAAGATCCAGATGGTTGACCAAACTCTTATAGTTCGAGAGGCTATTCTCCGTACCTTCAAAGATAATTTTTTCATGGAACATAATCACATGAAGCAACAAGCAGATCAAGGTCGCTCTGAATGTCAATTTGAAGAAGGGTATCAGGTGTTTCTTCACCTGCAACCTTACAAGCAGAATTCCCTCAAGGCCGAGCATTGTCAAAAGATAACGCCCAAATTTTATGTTCCTTATATAGTTCTCAAGCATGTGGGATAGGTGGCCTATCAGATAACTTTTCCTAGTCATTCAAAGCTACATCCTTTTTTTCATGTTTCTTGCTTAAAGAAGGTGATCAGAACTAAGTGCCAAATTCAAACCAACCTTCCCGAGTTAGTCGAAGAAGGATCCATTTGGCTATAGACACATGTAGTTTTGGACCAGCATGAGCATCATCTGCATCAGAGAACCATCAAGGAAGTGTTAATCCAGTGGAAAGATACAACTCCAGCAGATGCCACTTGGGAACCAACTACCATTCTATAGAAATTTCCACATCTCAAGCCTTGAGGACAAGGCTATTTTTAAGGGGGAGGATATGTTAGGGTCCTAACCCGCACATAGGTAGAACAATATATTCGGATGTAATAAGTTTCAATATTAATAAGGCCTTGCAATAAAATAGAATAAGTTGAATGTAAGAAGACCTAATAGAAGCTTCCGCCTATAGAAGGATCTTCCTCTAGATGCTTCTTTTGATAGACATATTTAGTATAAATAGGAGTCAAGGGTATGAGAACCCTAGCTTGGAGATTATTGTAATAGAGCTCTACACGACTGGAGGTTGCCCCCTTGAAGAGGCCCATGAACAGTTCTCTCAAAACCAAAGTGTTATTTCTATTGTTATTATTATGCTTCTAAGTGCATAACTTTTACAAATTATGCTTCTGCAAGCCCACTCAGAATAGAATTCATAGCCTTAGCATTGAATATGAATTCTAGCTTATCAACCTTATTAGCTTGTACAACTGGCTTTACATAATCAGTCTCTACCACATCCTAGACATCTGCATCTAAAGCCATTATGTAGGTTCTCATCCTAACTTTCCAGAAGGAAAAGTTTGTTCCATTGAATAGAGGTGCCTTATTGGTTGAATTTCCTTCCTGACTTGACATGTTTAAGATTATTGATCTACCTTTAAATAAAAGGAACCAGCTCTGATACCAATTGTTGCACAAGTGAGAGGCGGGGGGTGTGAATCAGTTTTTACTGTTCTTAAACAATTATTCCCATTTTAAACTCTTTACAAAACACTCAATGACGATCACAATGATACAGGGAAGTAAGCAATAGAATGTCCAACATCAATCACACATATGAAATATACAGAGACATATATTTCCTAAGGAAACCCATAAAGGGAAAAACCTCTTCTTCTTGATATGATAAGTAATATCTATTTTCTATACATTATCATTCTTAGGAGCACCAACTCCCTTTGATGCGAGCACCTTTGTTTTACAAGAATAAATTTGCTGAAAGAACCAACTCTCTGGTTTCTCTAGCACCCACTAGAAGGAATCACCAACTCTCTTTGTGCTCCAACATAAACTGGATGGAAGCACCAACTTGTAGACACATAGGAACCAACCTATACAAGCTGCAACTTGCTGAGAGCACCAACTCTCAGGTTTTTCTAGCACCCACTAGAAGGAAGCACCAACTCCTCGAGTGTTCCATCACCAACTGGATGGAAAAACCAAATTCCAGTTACACAGGCACAAACCTGTATAACAGAGAAAAATAGTTCTCCCTTACACCACCCAACCACCCTAGTTTTTCTGGCTGAAACCAGATGGAAGCTACAACTCCTTGTGTTCAAGCACCCACTTGAAAAATTGAGGACAACAGTCCTCCCTAGAACCAAGTTACCACCCTGAAATATAAATCTTTGTTACTGAAAATTATATAGTGATACATTATTTGACAATGCCTTACCAGTCTCATCACTATTCTACTACATTGTTCTGCCATGCCTGCATCCCTTTCTTATTTCTTGCATCTTCTTGAGATTTCTATTCTTATTATTTGTCTTTGCATGTGCACCTTGGCTTTCTCTTCCTCTCTCAGATATGAATTCTTGTTCTATGTCTTTCTTCTATGCTTTATTCTATGTGCCCTATTTCCATTCTATGTGCTACGCCTCTTCTGTGCATTTCCGCTACTCCACACAACATGCTTCTACTTGCATGAATAACTCTTAACAACAACAACCCTCTCTTCTTAGTTTTGTGTATATTTATCATGCCAAGTCCTCTACCAAATCATCATTGAAACTCTTTGTCTTCTTTGGCAGTTATGTTGAATCTTCTCATCACCAGCAATCATTATCCTGAGATTCACTGGCCATTTCTGGCAATGCGACCCTTCGTCTTCTCTGTGAAAGTTGAGCTTATCCTCTCTATTATAGTTACAATATTTGACACTTTTCCATCTTTCAATTGTCTCTATGATGAGTCTTCATTCCACTGCCAGAGACATTGAGACTCTTCAACTCCTCTGGCAATCACCCTGAGATTCTTCGAATTCTCTGGTAGAAGTAATCAATTGTATTCTTCAGTTACAATCAGTCCATCTCTAGCAGTTACTGAGAGAACCTCTGTTATCTCATGCCTTTGGAGCCTTTTCCTTTCCTGAGAAAAATTCATAGTGGGAATTATCTTTTCTAGCTAAGCCCCTACCTTTCACATGACCACGAGTTGTGACCGCTCTCTAATCAAAATTCGTTTCATGATTTTTCATTTCACGATGTCGACTATGAGTCACCTCGATTTCCTCAACTCGCAAAACTATGAGGTGGAGCCTAGCAATGCTATCGCATTCCCGTCTCTTCCACTAATGTGACCACTGGCTGTGACCATAGTGTCAAATTGACGACCCATATCCCTCTATGATATAATGGTCTAGATATCTCCCTTTAATCGACGGTTGTGATCTAATCAGGATTTCATGTGTTGGGCATTTGGATGTGAATCAAACCTAACTATCCTAAATTCCAATTTTTTGAAACCTGCTTGAGATCTACAGCCCACGATCCTCGGTGATCCGACGGCCCAGATCATTTCATGACTTCACATTTCACAAGTTCCTACAACTCTCACCTTTGACTTCTCCAGCTCATGAGTCAACAAAATGATGATCTCTCACCACATGTCCTCTGGATCCAATGACTCATATCTCATCGCGACTTTGCATTTCATGGAGTTGGAGGATGGCTCTCGGCCATTATCCTCTTCACAGTTATACTATATCTAATAGTTGCTAGTCCTTCAGGTTCTGATCTGACGGTTGAGGTCTAATATCCTCCTCTGCACGCTCCTCCTGTCTGGACTTTGATGTGATGACCCAAATCATTCATAGTGCTTGATCCAATGGTCACTTTCGAGCCTCCTCCTGAGCTTTGGATTTCTCAAGTCTCTAAGTGTCCAAGGCCATGGCATTTGATCCTTCTGTTAGCCTTGATGTATGGGATCTTGTCTACACATCTCATAACGCTATATTTCCCGAGATTTGGAAAATGTTACCCTCGGCCTTGGTGCACACTTGCGCTTTGCATGCAACTCTACACTATCAGCATGTAACTCTGCACTATCTCTTCTGAGATTCTCGAGCTTTTTCATCTGGTTCTTCCCAAAATACTTTTGGTGCCCACTTGGCACAATCTGCCTTTCTCATCTTCTGGTCTCTTGAGATTTGGTTTGTTGTTGTTCTTGCTTGTAAACATGTCATCGTCATTGTTGTTCTTGCCATCAATGAAAATCACACTCTGCTTGTAAACATGCCAACAATATTATCACAATATATTGGAATGGGCTCATCATACTCATCCTATATATATGTTAGAGCTTGTTTCATCCAAAGAACCTATATACAACATGACGTTGTTGAAATATACTCTATCGCGACTATAGATAAAGATATTGATGATTGTTTCTTTCATAGCCATGATACTAAACACTCACCCAAGTAGAACGTTTCTCCATTAGTGCTTCATTGGTCATCAATACAACTTGCCCAATTTTCATTTGTGTAGGAAATAAGTGATAGATCCTTTCGTTTTGGATACCATAATCCAAACTCTTATGTTCCTTTGAGATATCTGAAAATACTCTTCACTGCTAATACATGTGATTCCTTTGGTGTTGCTTGAAATTGTGCCACCTGTCCAACTTTCTGCATTACATCTAGTTTGGATGTTGTCAGATATAGTAGGTTGTGAATCATTGACCTGCATTACCTCTGATCTATAGAATTTGAATCATCATCTTTTCTCAACTTGAAACTGGTTTGCATGGGAATGATAACAGGTTTGCAATCTTCCATTCCGAACCTCTTTAACATTTCTTTGATATACTTTCTTTGAGAAATAAAAATTCCTTGGTTGCTTTGACGTATCTGAGTTCCCTGAAAGAAGGATATTTCTCCAAGTAATGACATTTCAAATTCATTCTGCATATCCTTTGCAAATTTCTAGCTTAACCTGTCATCATCACTACCAAAAATAATATCATCAACATAAAATTCAATTAATAAAATATTACATTGACTTACCTTGATGTAGAGGTTGTTGTTTGCACTTCATTTTCTGAACCTTGCCTATTGTAGATATTTATCCAATATAGAGTACCATGCTCTAGGAGCCTGTTTTAGACCATATAAGGCCTTAATTAATTTGCACACAGTCTACATTCTTTGACAACTAAAATCTTTCTGGTTGTTCAATGTAGACTTCTTCTTCAAGTTCCCCATTCAGAAAAGCTGATTTTATGTCCATCTGATACACTTTAATATTTTTGGAGCATGCATAAGATAAGAGAAAACAGATTGCTTCCATTCGGGAAACTGGGACAAATGTCTCTTCAAAGTCGATTCCTTCAATCTGTGCATATCCTTTACATACCAATCTAGCTTTGTTTCTTGTAACCTATCCATATTCATTCAATTTATTCCTAAAAACCCATTTTGTGTCGATCACATTCTTATTCTTTATTCTTGGAACCAATTCCCAAGTGTCATTTTTCTCTATTTGATCCAATTCTTCATCCATGGCCTTATTCCAGAATTCATCCTTGTTGGCTTCTTCAAAATAGTTTGGTTCAATTGTAGATAATAGTGCTAGGTGTGTTTGTTCTGGTGAACGGATTCTTCTTCTAGTCTCAACTCCTACATCTTTGTTTCTGATAATTTGATCTGAAGGATTATTCTTCTGTACTTGTTTTCTAGGTGTCTTTGGAGACACTTGCTGAACTTGCTCTTCTGCTTCTGTCGGATTCTCTTCATCTTTCTATCTGCTTCATTTTCGAAAGGCTGTTCCATTGATTCATTTTCTTCTTCCTTTGATTATGGTCTGCCTGTTTCATCAATTGTTACGTTGATGCTTTCCACAACTTTGTTCAATCTCATATTGTAACACTTGTATGCTTTCCTTGTACTTGAGTAACCAACAAGTACTCATTTGTGTTGAATTTTCATAAGCATTAGGTTAAGCATGAAGTTCATTCCTTTTAACAATTAACCATAACCATAAATTCTTGCAGCAACCAAGATCACATGAAGAAGCACTATGCACAAGAACAAAAAATCTATCCTAAGAAACCCTTCTCAATAAGGGAGAAAAACCTGGTCAAATCCTTTGCTATACTTTTGAAGAGAAATACCTTTACCACCAAGAATATCCTAGCACACAAGAGGGTGCACAAAACCCTAGAACTCTAGTGCCCAAGAGAGGTGCACAACTTTGACCAAGAAGTGTACTTGCTAAAATTTCTAAAACTCACAAGTGTGTGTGTCTATAATGAAATATTTCCTTTTACTTGTATTAGACTTGTCCTATCAACTGAAGTGTCTATTGGCACAATAGTGCCAACCTCACTTAGATATTATTTATTATTATTATAATAATTAATATTAATATTACTATTAATTATATTTTACATTTTATCTTTAGACACAAAGAGGTAGGGCCGACCTGTACCCTTTACATAATAACTAGGGTTACATGTAGGTCTGACTCTTGAACAATATATAGCAAAGGATATGATACACCCACTAGTGCTCATCCACTAGGGGCACATCCATAGGGATGCCATGGACCTGATTCACTGCATTACACAGAGGAACCATGTCTTCACACGTTCACTTATGCTCGTCCACATGCACGTCCACTCTACAGATCTTATTTCCCACTACCACCAATAGGAGAATCATCTAGAGTCTTCTCGTTAACTCTGTTGCTCAGAAGAGGCCATCACATCATCTTCATTTATGTTCACATGATGATGTGCCCAACACTTTTGGGATTTCCCACATTCACCTTGTGCTCAACCACATGCACTTCCTAACTCAACAGATCACTTTTCCACCGAATAATCATCTGGATTTCTTCTCACTTACATCATGGAGGAGGTTATCTCTACGTTCCTAACTCTGTCTCATGCAGGAACCACAAACCCTTTATTAGGGGCTTTCTCTCAAGTTTATAAGCTGAGAGAAAGACTC
Source organism: Picea mariana (assembly GCA_032191745.1). Taxonomy (NCBI): domain Eukaryota; kingdom Viridiplantae; phylum Streptophyta; class Pinopsida; order Pinales; family Pinaceae; genus Picea; species Picea mariana. The sequence goes on from JASDQU010104057.1 coordinate 345,249, forward strand.
ACATAGTTGTTATTTTCCACATCTCATAGGTTTTTAAGATGGAGGATGTCTCCTATAGATGTATTCATAAACACTCCCTCTCATCTAGGGAAGAATTCTTCATCATGCCAAGTTTCATAGAGATGTACTGTGAATTTGTTGTTTGGTTGGAGTCATCAATACTCCCTCTTAACTTGGAAGGTGTTCTTCACTAATTTTAAATGTTTGTAGTTTTCTCAGGTGTAGGAAGGTACTACAAGTATACAATCTTTCTTCTATGTCATATCTCAGATATGAAGGTATTTCATCTTGTCATGTTTTGATTCATCAAGAATCTTGGAGCTTTACACGTGGCTCTCTGTCATCATCATAGGATCCATATCATGGTCAAGTAAATCTGTCGGAGGTTTTTGAAACCAAATTTCTTCGCATACTGACTGCTATATATACTCTGTCTCTGGTGCACTCAAGGCCACAGAGTTTTGTTTCCTGTTGTGTCAGGAAACCCTAGAATACTTAAAGGTAGAACATCAACCAGATGTTCTTTTATGGTTCACTGTACTTTCTGTTCAATCTGAATCAACATATCTTGCAAAACTCAATATTATAATGGAGGCATGTTTTAGGACATGTCCAATTGTGCCTCGTATATATATCTCAATACATGCTTTTTGGTTTGTCTAGTGAGTCTGTCTCAATTGACTCATGAAATGATTAATCACATTCACTGAATCAAGTCTAGTGTTGACCAGATACATTAGTGGTCCCATCAACTATGGATCAGTCTCGTCTGAATCACCATCAATCCATCATAGTGGATTTTTCATTCTATCATATATTTTCACTATATATTTTTCTTTGACTCAGGAAGATCTTATCAATCATCTGTCATACTTCTTGTCTCAAGTAGTAGTGTATCATACTCAGATTCTTCATCTCGAATTCATAAATCAAGGATTACTTGTAACAACAATGCTTTTTGAATAAGTCATTGGGATCAGGCTTTTGTCACCAACACTATAATCATATAAGTTTGGATCAGCAACACTCTTGTTTGAAATCTAGACTTATCAAGAGTCCATTTATATGATAAAGTTTCCAACTCATGAATGAAAATGTATCTGGTTCACTAGATCAGGTGTCTTATCATAGACAACTCCCTCTGTTTGTGAGAAACCTCTTGCTATAGATCTCGTTTTGTATTTCTTTGACACTTTCATCAGCTTCATGCTTTACCACAGATTTCTCTTTCTGGTCCCTAAATAATATCTTATGTACCATTCTATTAATATATACCGGTATTCTTTTGTTATGGCATTTTTCCATACTGATTCTGTTGTTGCTTCTCTAAGACAAGGAGTCTCATCATCAATGAAGTGGCTCATGTCTGAAGGATAGCTTGAAAAACTCTTTTTCTTTCTCGGAATGTGCTTGTATGGTTCTCTGCCTCTTGCAGAGTGAGTCTAGGTAGGCATTTTATGCCTTGCTACAATATCACTGAACATATCAACTGGAGAAACTATATGTCTCCCTATGAACTGTTGAATGGGAAGAATATGTTTTTTTTCGTCAATATTTATTTTGAGATTTGTATCTCTCTTTTAAGAATAATATTTATGCTTTGTTCTTGTACAAAGAACAATGTTTTGGACTCGCGTACCAGGGATAATGGTCCAAGTTTTGAGAGCTCTTTTAGTATAAGGAGTGATATCCTTCTTTTATTTGAAACATGCAATCCACTATAAAATTTAAGAACATAAATATTTTACCTATTTTGTAGCAACATTCTTCTAGAGAAAGTATTTCTTGTTTCTCCTCTCCTCACTTTCTTGAGGTGGATCTGGATCAATGTTAATAGTGGTGGCATATTTTTTTCCCTTCTTTCTAGTTGGACAATTTTTAGCAATGTGTCCATACTTGTCGCATATATAACACTGAACGTTTGAAGCATCTCTTCCTTGATATCCTGAATTGGATGAATATTTTTATTTTTTAAATGTTTTCCTGAAGTTTCTTTTGAGTTTTCCTCCTTTCCTGGTATGAAGTGCAAGAGCATGCTTTTCTTCTGAGGAATCTTCCACTCCTCTATTTCTAAGTCTTAGTTCTTCTTGAGTACAATATATCCATAGTCACTCAAAGGTTGGTAGGGTTTCTCTTCCACTGATGCTCTGAAGGAAGGGCTCCCATGATTTTGGAATATTCTAGAGAGTGGATAAGACAAGTTCTCTGTCAAACATGATTTCTCCAATTATCTCTAGTTGTTCTTTAACCTCTGATAACTTCATGAAGAAAAGTGCAACTATGTCATTTTTTGTCATCTTAGTACTTTGGAGTTGACTTCTCAAGGTAAGATCTCTGAGATTGTTGTCACTTTCAAACATTTCTTTCAATGTTTTATACATATCATAGGCAGTCTTCAGATTGGCAATCCGAGGAAAGAGGTGGTCTCTTACTGAGTAGATGATTATTTTTCTTGATCTGAAGTCATCTTATTTTCTTACTTTATTCTCTAAATCAGTCCTTGTTTCTGGTAGAGTTTTAGTGGTTGCATCCAAGAGATCTTCTTCTTCAAGAGTGACTAGAAGCTTTGATTTCCAAGGGCTGAAGTTGCTTGCTCCATCAAGCCTATCTTCCATTGGAGTTCTTCTCTTCATTTTTTCTTGAATCTTTGTAGATTGGATTATGTTTGGACTTATGACTTCCAACAATCAATTTGATAGTATCACAAAAATACTTGCTAATTCAGAACAATGTTTCTTCAGAAAACATGAAATATTCTGCAAGAAATTTCGGCACCCTAGGGCCAAAAATCAAAATTTCTCTGAATTTAAATCTGAGAGGTTATGGAGATGCGTTGGAAGAGGCCATTATCTTTTGTGTTGAAGTAGCCTCAACATCCAAGTTTTCAGGGACTAAAACACTCAAAAGAGAGGGTCGTACAGATTTTTGTGAAACCCTAGGAGGGTCGTATGGTTCTACAAAAGTGGAGAGATTACTGGTAAGGGATGAGACTTGGCAGATGTTTGTGCAATGGGTTCTTTCAATACCTATTTTTTGATACCATGTTGAATTTTCATAAGCATTAGGTTACGCATGAAGTTCATTCTTATTAACAATTAACCATAACCATAAATTCTTGTAGCAACCAAGATCACATGAAGAAGCACTATGCACAAGAACATAAAATGTATCTTGGGAAACCCTTCTCAATAAGGGAGAATAACCCAGCCAAATACTTTTCTATACTTTTCAAGAGAAATACCTTTACCACCAGGAATATCCTAGCACACAAGAGGGTGCACAAAACCCTATAACTCTAGCGCCCAAGAGAGGTGTGCAACTTGAGCAAGAAGTGTACTTGTTGAAATTTCCAAAACTCACAAGTGTGTCTGTCTACAATGAAATATTTCCTTTTACTTATATTAGACTTGTCCTATCAACTAAAGTGTCTATTGGCACAATAGGGTTGACCTCACTTAGATATATTATTTATTATTATTATAATAATTAATATTAATATTACTATTAATATTAATTATCTTTTACATTTTATCTTTAGACACAATGAGGTAGGGCTGACCTATACCCTTTACATAATAACTAGGGTTATAGGTAGGTCTGAATCTTGAACAATATATAGCAAAGGATATGATACACCCACTAGTGCTCATCCACTAGGGGCACATCCATAGGGATGTCATGGACCTGATTCATTGCATTACACGGATGAACCAGGTCTTCACATGTTCACGTGTGCTCCTCCACAGGCACGTCCACTCTACATATTTTCTTTCCCACTGCCACCAATAGGAGAATCATCCAGAGTCTTCTCGTCAGCTCTGTTGTTCATGGGAGGCCATCACATCATCTCCATTTATGTTCGCATTATGATGTGCCCAACACTTTTGGGATTTCCCACATTCACCTTGTGCTCAACCACAGGCACGGCCTAACTCAACGGATCTCTTTTCCACCGAATAATCATCTAGAGTTATTTTCACTCATGTCATGGAGGAGGTTATCTCTATGTTCCTGACTCTATCTCAAGAAGGAACCATGAACCCTTTCTTAGGGGATTTTTCTTAGGTTTGTAAGCTAAGAGAAAGACTCACATAGCTGCTATGTTCCACATCTCATAGGTTTGTAAGCTAGAGGATGTCTCCCATAGATTCATTCATCAACACTTTGTCCACACGAGAGTCAAACTTTCCCATTCTTCCATATTCTCTTTTGATAAAGCATTTACTTCCAAAAACTCTTAAGTTCTTCACATTTTCTAGTCTTCCTTTCCATAGCTCATAGGGAGTTTTGTCATTGTTGTTTTTGAGCATTACTCTGTTTTGAATGTGAATTGTTGTATGGACTGCCTGTGTCCAAAATATGTCTATCAATTTGGAATCCATTAGCATTATTCGATCCATTCCCTGTATCGTCAAGTTCTTTCTTTCAACAACTCCATTTTGTTGAGGTGTCCTAACAATGAATAATTTCCTTTTTATTCCATGATTTTTGGAGTAGTCCATAAATTCCTTTGAAGTTAACTCTCCTCTATTATCAGATCTCAAGCATTTGATTTTTGAATCTTCATTTTCAACCATTTCCTTGTAGATCTTAGAGTTTTCAAAAGCTTCTGACTTATTCTTGAGAAAGCAAACTGCAGTCATTCTTGTATAATCATAAACTAATAACATAAAGTATTTCTCACCTTTTAAACCCTTTGTTGTAGTTGGTCCAACTAGATCAGTGTGCACAATTTCCAATGGTCTTGTCATTGAATATTCCTTTGATTTGAACCTGGTCTTTCTTTTCTTTCCTTGTTGACAATGATTGCATAAAGTGTTGGTTGGTTTCGTGATCTAGGGAATTTCTCTGACTATTTCTCTTTTTGTTGACTTTGACAAGGTTATGAAAATGTATGTGACCCATTCTTCTATGCCATAGCCAATTTTCATCTTCCTTTCCTAGACAACGCTTTTCATTTCCAATTTCACTTAACACATATATGTTGCTTGAAGTTCTTGCAGTTGTAGCAATCAATTTTCTTGAACCTTCTTTTCTTATCTCGTACTTCTGTGAATCGAAAGTAACTTTATGACATTGGTCACACATTTGACTCACACTTAGAAGATTATGTTTCATATCTTCTACTAGTAGAATATTTTCTGCCTTTGTATTCTTGTTCCCTATTCCGATTGTGCCTTTAACAATGATTTTAGTTGAATCATCATTTACGAAGGAGACTGGTCCATCTCTTTCCTTTCTTAATGTAAAAAACTTGTCTCTATCACCTGTCATGTGTTTTGAACAACCATTGTCAACATACCAACCATGTTTCTTCTTCTTAGCTTGTAGAGTGAATGTGCATTCTTCATTTCTATACCAATTCTTCTTTCTTATCCATGTCCTTTTCTAAGGTTCATGTATGTAACTGTTGTTATTCTGTTGCGGTTCTCTAGGAGGGACTGTCATTCTGCAATCTTTGTCCATATGTCCAAAGTTGTTACATTTGTAACATTCCACTTCAGTGCTCAAAGATTCAAACATGTTGTAACTTCTTCTTTGTGTTTCACTGGGCCTTCTCAGATAACCCTTTTGTGTATGAATTTCAAAGTTTTTTATGTTTCTGTTGTTAGCTCTACAATTCACAGCTTTATGTCCAAAATTATTACATGCATAACATAAACCAAAAAATATAGTTTAATATGTCGGAGTTGAATATCTTCTGAAAGGAGGTTCTCTTATGAATCCTTCTTCTTCTTGAGGCCTATCTGTCTATTGTTGATTATGAAATCTGAGTCTTCTCAGTGGATGAGTGTCTCTGTAATCTTCCTTGTATATCTTCCTATCCCCTTTGATTGTTTTTTCATAGCCTTTTGGATATGTTTATTGCTCTGTTGTTTTGGAGCTTGATCCCTTTTCTATCTGATTGTAGCCAAGTCCAGACTTGTCAACATTAGATTTTTGACTGTTGATAATGTCATCCAAAACTTTTGAGCTATTCCACATATTTTTATTTTGAATATCCTTTCTTAATGTGACAATCTCTTCTTCCAAATTTCCAATGATCATGTCCTTTTCTTCTAGTCGTTCTTTGAGTTCTTCTTCAATTCTTTTATCTTCTTCTATTTGAACCTTCAAATTTGTGATCATTTGTTCTAGTTTTTGAGTTTCTTGTTTATTGTCTAGTTTCACTTGTAGCTTCTTTTTTTTATTCTTTTCTCTTCTGATAACTTCTATGGAACACATCAATTCTTCTCGATAGTCAACTTATGCCTCTTCGATTTCTTCTTCGACTTCTTCATATTCTTCTTTGGCTTCTTCATATTCTTTTTTGGAGTATTATTTATCAAAGTCTTCTACTTCCATGAATAGAAATTTTCCTGTCTCACTGTCACTGACTTCATCTTCATCTAATGATGAGATGTCTTCTTTGGTGCATAAGATTTTCTTGAAAATTTTCTTTGTAGTTCTTTTTCCTTTATATGTTTGTTTTCCTTTTGAGTAACCTTCATCATTTCTCTTTTTCTTATGAGGACATTTGTTAGCAAAATGACCAATACCATCACAATTAAAACAAATTAAAGAAAGCTTACCTCTATACCTACCATCGGTTCCCTTGTTTAGTCTTTTGACAAAGTTGGCCACTTCTTTATCATCTTCCGAGATGTCATTGTTGTTGCTATGTTCTTCTTGATTCTTTTCCTTTTTCTTTGATCTTTTGGATGCTTTGAAAGATGTTTCTTTTACATATGGATTTTCTTGTTCAATTCTCATTTCATATGTTATGAAGATTCCATGTAGTTCGTCCATGCTTATTGAGTTTAGATCTAATCTTTCTTCTAGTGCAGATATCTTAGGGTCAAATCTCATATGAAGAGATCTTAGTAACTTTTGAACAATTACAAATTCTTCGATTTCTTCTCCCAATCCTATGATTGCATTCACTGTTTCATCAAATTGTAAGAAGTAGGCTGCAATATTCTCATCTTCCTTCATCTTTAGTTGTTCGAACTGACCTCTGTAAGTTTGAAGCTTTACTGCTTTGACTTTTGAATATCCTTCATAAATATTTCGAAGCTTGTCCCAAATCTCTTTAGTGGATTTACAATGTGCGACTTTAGTGAATATCGTTTCACTGAGACCATTTAGAAGTGCATTTGTGGCTTTCGAATTATTCTAACCGAGTTTCATTGCTTTGTCATTTGTTGGTGTAATTGCTGGTGTTGTGTATCCATCTACAATTGATTGACAAATTTAAAATCCTTGTGCCTGTATATATGTTTTCATCCTTATGCTCCAAAAATCATACTTTTTTCCATCAAACTGTGTTATTCCATTTTTATCCAAGTTGTTGCTCTCCATGATCTACCTTTCAATGGTTAAAATGATTTCTAAAGGAGCCTTCTCTGATACCAATTGTTGGATTACTGAGAGGGGGGGTGAATCAGTAATAAAGAAATTATAATCCCTTTTAAACCAAATAATCCAAGTGTTATATCAATGTAGAATTATCATCCAATAATGAGCAATGAACAAATGAAAAATCATACACATACATAGTACACCAGTGTTTTACGTGGAAACCCAAAGTGAGAGAAAACCACAGAATGATTTTTCTTATATGTATTGAATAATTAAATTCATTGGAAGCACCAACTTCCTTTGTTTTCCAGCTGCAACTAGAAGGAGTCTCCAACCCCCTATTTTCTCAGGCTACAACCTGAGGGAAGCTCCAACTCCCCAATTCTCTGGCTACAACCAGAAGGAGGCTACAACCCCCTATGTTCTTCGGATACAACCAACTTTCCTTGCCCCGTCCAACCGCCCTAAAGTAGAAGTGGAATGATGGAACCACTATCACACTATCACTATGAGATATATCATTGTAAACATGTACCAATAAACCTGAACCATGCATCAACATGTACCTCAACCTATAATCAAACTATACCATAAACAAGTGCTACCAACCATGTACCAATTATGTACCAATCGTGTGTCAACTACTCATCAACTATGACTCATAAATATGTACCATCATCATCAACTATACACCTCATGTATGTGCCAACTCATCAACTACTTGTCTCAACCATGTACCCAACATGTACCTTAACTAAAATCCCTCATCAATTTCATCATCCAAATATGATTTTTAACTCTGTAATAGAACTAGAGTATATGATCACATACCTTCAAACCTTCCTTAACTTTAGCGACAAGAGACTATCATTTTCATCATGATTTTATTTAGTCTCACATGACTAGTTTTGGATTAGTCAACAACCCTAACTTGAAATACTAATAACTTTGTACATATAATGAATGAATATATAAAACTGATATACAATGTTCTTCACTGTGTTTAATGCAATTCCTCTAGGTTTCACTACTTGGAACCTCTCAAAAAGGGATTTATAGAAAAAATGGGATACCTTGCTGAATTCTGGCTTATTCTAGAGAGCGGCCTTGTAGAGCATGCCCCACACAGAATATTTGTTGAATAGATATGAAATTGTTACAAAACATACTATATATGGTATTATAACCAACACATTTGGTCTTAATGAATTCAAATCTGTTATGAAGAAGTTATGATGTTTTTACCCAAAGAACATGTTTTAGACTAGTTTAAGGATTAGCCACAAACCCTATTTTCCACAGAGTGTAACTCCAAAAATAAAACGAACCACAAGATGAATTGTTTACCATAGATAATTAGATATTTTTCCTCAATGGAATAGCAATTTCACGGTCTAAATCATTCTAGAAAAAAAGTTATTGTGAAAATGGTGAGATAACCTGTAAATAACATACCTTATAAAGCATCATCAAAATAATTTATCCTTCCTTGAATTTTGGCCTTCGTTTCTTCACATTCCCTCAGAAATTTGGCTTAGATATCCTTTGGTTACCTCATACACCTATATATATTCAATATTCTCAGGTGTCATCTAAAATGAGAGAGCCTTGCCTCTTATTTATACTCTCCAAGTAGCTTCCTTAAAAACATCTTCTAGGTCACTTTGCCCACTTTCCTTATTTTATGGTTAACCCACTTCTAATTTCTCCATTAAATTTATTATTTAAATAATTTGTTTTGTATTCACTTTGAATTATAGTACACTCATCACTTCACTTTATTATTTACCTTCTAAAATCTCTTAAACCACTTTCACTACTTTGACCTTTTGGGGCTTCTAGATGACATGTGAGGGTCCTCCAATTCCGTAAGACCATACCTCTCAAACCATGAAGATTTATATGAAATTACACATACCACCAGAAATGGAATGACATGTACTATCCATATAGAATATTATTGCCTAAAAATATATCAAAACGCATACCATTATCCATAAAAAAAACTTGGGTCCATTACCCAAACCTGGGTTCTCCAACTTCTCATGGCCATAACTCTCTAACCGTGAGGAGTTATGTGATGTTCCACATACTAACGGAAATGGAATGACAAGCAATATCCATATAGGATAGTTTCACTGACAAATTCATTGACCTTCATCTCATTATTCCATAAATAATCATGGGTTATCTAACCATACTTCTAGGATAACTCAATCTGCAAAGTGTCTTCTCCTGAGGGATTTCACCATAAGGGGACGATTTTGGAGTTCATCCATTTGTAATTATTATCAACCATGAAAATACAATAATGAGTCATCTTTACATCAAACAAACTTGGGTCCATTACCCATACCTTTGTGCTACCAGGCTTTCTTCAAGGGTTGACATCAATGACAACCAACCTTAATCAACAATGTCATAAACAACAAAATAATTGAAGAAAACTAGGATATCCACAATTAATATATCCTCTAGACTTTAAACAAAACATTAATCTTACAAGGTGACACAACATATCCAAAATATCCAAAATATAAGGGTCTTACTTCTTGATTATCCTGTGACCTCTTGTTCCCATTACAAGTGCAACAGGCTTTATTCTTGTAGCTTCACGAAAACTTTCCTTACCCATGTCACCTTCTATAATCCTAGCTTTTGTGTGCACCTTTTCATTGTCAAAATCAACAACATGGAGGTTAGAATCAATGGAGATTTAGTCTTTAAGAACTACATTTACAAGGACTCTTACTAGAATTACAATGGAAATTTCATATCCTTATATTGCAAGCTTTTCCATTAGATCTTATGTAGCTCCAAACAACACCTCATTATCTGAATCTGTGATTTGAAGAAAGCCACATATCACATTGAAACATAATCACCATCATTCTGAATTCATCTATGGTACAAAAGAAACTATGTTTATATAGAATCCAAAATATATTTAACCAACCCTCATCATTTTGAATTCATCTATGGTACAAAATCAACTAAGTTTATATAGAAGCCAAAATATCTTTAACCAACTCCAGGAAAATCTCTTTTAATGATTGAAGATGCAATACCGAACATTTTCATACAACACAAAAATTGAATAGCAAAAGATGTTCACAGCATGATCGCTAAAATCTAATTATTTTTTGAGTAATATGATGTCTTCACTAATATACTTACAATTTATTAAAAAAAGAAAGGTCGGGGTACAATGGAAACAAAATTGAGAACTTGAGAAGAAAAAAGTGACAACTTGCCCCAAAAAGAAGAGAATGTAGGGTGCTAAACTTTGAAAGCAATATCACAAAGCCATATAGACCAAGTGCTAGGTCTAAAATTTGTGCATCCTTCTCTCTGTAGAACTAGACAATGTCGTGACTTGGGTATACTAAACTACTATGAAGCAATGTTTTCAAACTTACACTAAGTTGACATGGACTCTGTCAAATAGACTAAGTTGAGTCCTAACCTATCAGGGAGGGCCATTTTGGTACTGAACCAGATGAGTCAAATCCTGACTCGTCCAATTTGGTACCAAACCAACCCAACTCGGTTAAGTCAGTCTTGGACCCCACATTGTACATGACAAACTCAATTTAAAAAACAAATACCAAAAATCTAATTATTAGCAAAGTGAATGGAATTGGTAGTGTGTTTTCACTATTTAGTGGATAGATGTCTAGAAAAAAAATCGTTTTGCATGAAAGCATAAAATATGTAAACCAATTGGTTTTATTTCTGAAAGAGTTAGGTCCAACTTTGTTTAAGGATAGTTTCATGTGCATGGCATAAGTTCTTTTAAATAGAGAATATTTTTTTGCATTTAATTTGTAACATGTTGCATGCAAGAATTATGGTCAATGGAGCATCGAACTTAGAAAAGAAAATTGTTTCTTAATAGTTTCACCTACAACAAGTTCTAATTGATTGTATATCATTCTTACTAAATATTAATTATTGTATGTTTATGCATTAATACAGATGTAATTCTATTAAAATAAATATTGACTTTTCTTAAACTTATTCACCTATATTGATAGGCATTGTCACATGTTGCAACTTGCCAATGTGTTGTACTTCTATGTTGGCATGTGGTCTAAAGCTCCTTTTTTTGGAGAGAGAATATATCCCAAGTTCGCATAGCCTATTATCCATGGATTAGATCTATGGTTTGGTTTCAATAATATTTTCTAGATTATAATGATATTGCTACTGAAAGTGTTACTTGGAACTGGGAACAAACATGAGTGTCTTGTGGACCTGATGCTAGATTGTTAAAGTTTATATTTTATAGCTTCATAAACTTTTACTTTTCTATAAGGAAAGTAGGGATATCTAGATTCAAGCAAGTAACATTTGTTAAAATCATGCTTCAAACAAAAAAGTAGGGATATCCATATTGAAGCAAGTAACATTTGTTAAAAGCATGCTTCAAACAAAAAAGTAGGGATATCCATATTGAAGCAAGTAACATTTGTTAAAAGCATGCTTCAAAATAATTGATAGAAATGTTTCATATATGAAATTTATACATTGGAATGAGAAAGTAGTAGGCTAGTAGTTTGTAGCATGTTTTTTGGACTTTAGAGGGCATTTAGAGCCTTATTTATTATGTATTTTGTTGCTGATATGTGTTTTACTTAGTGTCATTTTGATATACTCACCCTTAAATAGTATATGCATGAGTAGAGTTTTCATATTTTGTCTTTGATGGTTTGGAATCATTAAAATATATATATTTCATTAAAATGTAAATATTTTATGTATTTTGTAGTAAACCGAGTCATTGAAATCATATTGGTCCAAGTCATTTCGAGTCTAAGTTGACCCTCGAATGATTTTGAGGCCGAGTCTGATTTTTAAAACATTTCTCTGAAGATGAGTCATAAACATGTTGACTTGCTCGAATAAGACATATATTTCAGGTGAATAGATTGAACATAAAACCATTAAAGTTGTTAATATAAATAAAATAAATGTTATGAAAACTGTGTGAATGCTTTTAGATATGTAGAACCAAAAATTAGAACAATTGGAGGGAAAGATCAATTCTTCATTGTTACTTCATGGACCATCCTCAATGAAGGCAACTAGATATCTAGCTACTCATTTGTATAAAGTCAAACGATATTGTGTCCAAGATCAAGGTGAAGCATGGGTAGAAAGAAAATGACATAAGCAAAAATGAGGGGAAGAATATCTAACACATTCACACCATGTAACTATAATGCATCATCACACCATATTTCCCGGATTTTTAAACATAATATTCAACAATCCATGTTGGATATAAAATTATGAACCATGCTAGATGCTTAGAGATGAAAAAGGCATAGGTGAATGGATTCCCAATTACAAATATGAAGAATTATGAAACTGTAGTTGTGTTGGTTCAACTTTAGGGTATATGCAAATGTGAAGATGGTTGATGGAGAGTAGAAGAAATAATGCCTCTATTAGAAATAAGGAAAACGAAATTCATGGGTACAAATAGAGAGGAATAAGTCTAATAGACCATTAACATGGTGCATGCAACTACTATACAACTTCCTCACAAGACTTGTAGGGTCAAACTTTCCTTGTACTTAACACACAAGATCCCAAGAAGAGAAAAATGATCCATAATTAAAACCAAATAACCAAATATTGCAAATAGATCTAAAAAAGCATATTAGTGTCTTTTGTTTTTCCCTCTTTTGAAAAACATGACATTGAAATTTAGATTACCAAAAGGATGCAATTATCACCCCTCCTAAAAGGATATACAAATGTAGAATTACATCAACATAGGATTTCCCCTACTTTGTTAAGCAAGTAGGGAAAAATCAAGTGCATGCGATCTAACTCCTAAATCTAGAATTTTACAGTCTTTTCTCAAGGTAACCAGACAAGATGATTATTGTATACTATATAACTCTCTAATCCAAAAAGATAAATTATCAATTTATATAAACGCTTCTTTGGGAAGATATTCAAAATTTGTGGCAACTCTTTCACCACAAGAAGTGGAAAATGATCACCATGATAACCTGCCAAACTTCATTGAATAGTTTAGTTCTGAGCCCCATGTTATATTTTCATCCTTTGCAACTAGAAATAGGAGTGGGATATTGCTCACATCCATCCAAAACCCCAGTGAAGAAATGAGAACAAACAATGCATCATTTTGGAAAGGTCATGAGAATACAAACTATGTCAATTATGTGAGTTAGAAAAGGTAATGGATAAAAATATTTTGCAAAGGGTCCTCTCAAAATTGTTGTAACTTGTAAGGTACTGAAAGGTTTTATGTGAGGAGATATGGTAAATCATGCATTATACTAAAGTGTTTCAATTCAAGACAAATCAAAATAAGGAACAATAGTCTCAAACTCAATAGCCTCAATGGGCTCTTGGGAATCTTTTCAAAAAGTTCCTAAACATAGAAAGGTTTTTAAATATAGTGTAGTCTACTCGACCTACATTCCAATAGTCCAATTAGTCAAAGTGGAAATTGATTCATTCATTAGTATATACAAGAGAAAAATGGTGAAAACCCTCTTAAGTCGTTGTCCATGAGTAAGTGGATGCCTAGTAAACATGTATTTAAACACATATTTAGCCACGAGAGTCTCATAGGTCAATGAAACCGAGGTGTTATTTATAGTTCCCACCATATGTTATTCCTCAAATAAAAAATTAGTCAACACACTCTTGTAAGGGGGACATTGAACCACTTTCCCATTGAGGTTGGGTTGGTAGTTGTGCAATGTAAACAACGTTCAGCCTCTTAATAGTTGGTGGAACTGGACATTGTCACTAGGTATGAGGGAAACATATTAAATATCAATAAATAAGCATATATTTATGTTTGAGCCCTACGATTCTCCCACTGAAAAAAATCCCCACAATAAAGTCTGCCTTCTCTCTAGGATACACATAGAGGCAAGAAAAACTAATATGCTTTTAATGTTCAACTCTAAGGTTCAAGCAACGAAGAGCCAACAACCCTAGGCTTTAAAGGTTCGATTCATGTGGTATACACTTATCTCGCACAAAATTAAGAGACTAGATTTTTTGGCATGTATTAGGCAATGCCTTATGGGATTTGATCATATGATTTTCAAGCACCAATTTCACTAAATGCATTTTTTTTGGAGGGGGGGGTTGCATTTTCAACATTCCATTTATTACTATTTTGTAGTTAAAACTAAACAAGGCATAAAATCAGAGGAACAAAAACCTTGTAACTTCTAAAAAATGACGGGATGGGTACCTTAGAAAATTAAATGAGTACTTGTAGAAATCAACTTGGCCTCTAAAAAGTCAAAATATGGAGAAATTGACCTAATCTTATAATTCCCCTTCCCCAAGTCTTGTTATCAAAATAAATCCCCTAATCCATATTTATCACAGTAAAAATAGGAATTTGAACGCCTTTGATGAAGACCCCCTCGTAGTTTGGAGCCCTAGCCGTCGTGGATCGAACTCGAAGCACGTATTTCTACATGGAAATTGGGACCAAAGGCTAAACCATGACCACAAGAGCTTCCATCCATACTAGAAGAAAACATATGAGAGAAAAAAAGGAAAATGACAATTTCATTATAAGAGGATAGAGAATGTGTCAAACTATATGTCGGAAGCTTGACGTATAGAGAACAAATTCATAATTATGATGAACGTCGAGGAGCCCAATTTGTTTTTCAACAATACCGTTTATTTTATTCTTATCGTCATAATATTTCATCGAATATTGACCTCATATGTACAAGTGATTTTCAAGGGTGTGCTATGAAGGACTAAGTCTATGATGCTTCAACGTGTGCTATTTTGAGGTTGTGATCCTGAAATCTTGAATTATATTATGGAAATGGTTCTATGAGGTTTGTTCGGGCATGAATGATAAATATGACTAGGGTTTGAAGCTATGCCTACGGTAAGAAGCAAGGAGAGGCACTAGAGCATGAAATTTAAGGGTATGATGATGTTGTGAAATGCATGAAGTGTAAAGAATGCAAGTGAAGTAAAAAATACTCTATGTATGAATATATTATATTGGTACCTATACAAGTCTTACTGAGTTGGTGCTCAATTGAGGAGATTGGTGTCCCCAGTAGATTGGTGGCTACAAAATATATTGTTGCATTGGTGCTTGGTTGAGGAGATTGGTGTCTCTAGTAGGTTGGTGCCTTCACAATATCTTAGTGAGTTGGTTCTCAACTGAAGATATTGGTACCTCTAGTATGTCTGTTCCTACAAACATTTTTAAATATAAGTTTTTGTGGTTTTCTCCCACTACGGTTTCCAAATTAAATCTTGTGTACTGTGATTTGAGTTTACATGCATTTACTGTTTTAAAGTTAAGAAATGATTCATAAATCCTCATTTAAAAGAAAAAGTATCTTATGTTGATTGACCCCCCCTATTAGTATAAACATAAGTTCAAATTATGCACTCTTTCCTATTCTATCAAAATTTGCAATTGCTTCAACAATGTTTTTTTGTAATCTACAAGAAAAAAATCCCACATCTTTGACATGATTTTTCTCCAGCTTTTAATTTTTTCTTTTTCCTTTTGAATCCAGTTGTGCTACATAAAATCCCACCATATGGAAATGTGTCATTTCAAATTTATACTTGCAAATTTTTTCTTTGATATTCTTTTGTGTTGTCAAATTTGAAATATATCTTTATCTTGATGAACCAATCTATTGACTCTTTTCTTTCAACCTTCAAACAAAGGAAAAAAACTTCATTAATTATTCACTAATTCCTTATTGGTCAACAATCTTGCAAACTACTATGTGACATCTCCTTGGGTTTCAAGTTCACAAACACTAGCCCTTTTCCATTGGGTTTCCTCAAAATGAATGTTTTATCCCTCAACCTGAAATGAACACAAAAGGCAATACTCTTGTTGTTTGCATAACCATCATGTTAACATCTGCTACAAGTTTTTTGATATCTTATGACCTCTTTCTTATCAAGTAATTAGGCCCTTAGAAGAACCCTTAGGGAAAGAAGCCCACCAACATAAGAGTACACACAAATATGGATGAGAGTCTATGTATCCACCTCATTGCAATTTTGAAGAATTTGACTCTTGAAAGAATAAGAACTTACGAGATATCATATTTAGGTGTTGAATCCATGAAAGACTAATAAAAAGTAGTATACGCCAGTGTTGGCATAGGAAAATTATTGAAAATGTGTATCATTGTATGGTCGCATGGCAAGGAACACAATATTTGTGCACCCTTAATGGTCCTATGTTGGGGATGAAGGAACAAACACACACAAATCCATATGGGTTGTCATTCATACATTCCACAACCGACACATCACTATCATCATTATGTAAAAACAATACACACACATATCTAAATAACACATGAGTGACACATGATATATTAGAATCCTTGTAACTTTATTAATCTTTCCATTCCTTTAAACACATGCATACATTAAGAAAACATACTTTGACAACAATGGAGTTTCATATTCCCTTAGGATTTTCCCAGAATTACAATACACTACACCCTACACACCCTTTCAAACTTTACACATATGAAAGACTCAAACTTAAAATTAGAAGCATTGCAACAATACAACACTACAAAGTCTTAGAGTGAGATTTGCAACAATGGACACCAATAACAACTTAGCGAATGCACTAAATGAGTAACTCTATTTTTATGGTCATTACTTCCTTTTATATCTTTCTCTACTCTAGGAGATCTGTCTCTATCAATTCTACTCCACTTACTCTACCGATTAATAATCTTGCAAGCCTCTACCACCTTCTTCCTCTCCACATATCCTTTCTAAAATTGGGGTGATATTAACTGCCTCCCCAATGCATCCTTTTTCGACTGTGCATTCCCTTGTGTTGTTGGTAGTAATCATTTGTGGAGTTTTCCCGATGATTCCTTTCTTGATTCTGACGATCGTCTTCTTTCTTTCTGGTGCACTTCTCAAGACTCAAACTGACATGCATTTGGTAGACCTTGAAATTGGTGCACAATATCAAAAGTCAGACTAGTGCACACTTCTTGTCAATCCTTGTGCATTAAATTTGGTGTGTGTAAAAATGGAATGGGCATGCACAAATCCATTTGTGTGGGGGGGAGGGGGGGATTAAACCAAAACTTTGGGTGCCAACAAGCCCCCGCCACTATTACTTTGCTTATCCTTGAGCCAACTTCCTCATTGAAAGAATATTGCGACTATCTTGAGTAAGAGAAAATCATCATCAGTGCTGGACCAAAGCATCAAACTAAACTATGGTTGAAGATAGGTTTGAGTAAGAGAAAGCCATCTAGTCAGGTTGTAGTTGCACCCCAACACAAATCCTGGAACGAGTAAAGCAAATAACAAGTTAAGTGATCTATTTGGAGTTCATTTGGCTAGCTTCTCAACCCTTTCCCTTTGAAGGTGTTTATGGTGATGAATGAGGGTTCTGTTTAGAGCACACCAAAAGCACACCATCCAGACATCGACCCTTTCTATGAACTAAAGTTATATCAAGAGAGAGAATCATCCTTTGCTTGTCTTTTTGTTATGATAAGTTTAGAAAAAATATGTGGAACATTGATCTTGGTGGAACAAATATCCCAGAATGCAGGGCTATCGACTTTAGGAAAGGTGATTATCCATGGAAACATATGAGAGTAGGGATTGTGGCAAATAAGAGAGTAGGACCTTAGACCAATAATCAATGGAAAAGTGTTAATCTAAGTGAAAAATAGATTGTGGGTTCTAATGCGGCATGGTCGGGATGGGAATCACATGTATTGGTATATCTATGAATATGGGCCATGAAAGAGGATGTGAATCAGTGGGAAGTGGAAGGAAAACAATGAGCAGAGACAAATTGGGGTTGTGGGTGATGGGATGGGAAAATAGGGAATGGAATGTGGAGAATTTATCCAATGATTGCATGAGTGGAAGTGGACATTTATACCATGGAAATAGTCAATGGGGTGGGTTGGAGAAATAAAAAGGAAAGTAAATAGCCAATTATATGGAGCGGGGAATAAGTATAAAATTTCAATGGAGATTTATGGATTGAGAGATAATGATTCAGATTCGCCGTACTAGTGATGTGCCTTTTGGAATGTGGTGTCATATCTTATTATGTGCTAAGGATATTGGTGATATGCATGAATCTTATTGCTTGAACCTTCAGTGCACTGTAGGAGCAGGTAGTTCAACTTGGTCTTGTGTGAACCCTTTTCTTGAACCAAAACTTTGTATGGGAGCTACAACTTTGACTTGAATTGGGAAATCTTGGAAATCTTCAACATGTCAAGCCATCTAATCCACCTATGTGACTAGAGTGTAGGATGTGGTATCAAAATAGAAAATTATGCCATATATATATTTTTCTATCTATTGTACATACTACACTACTCCTACTCTAACAAAATTCCAAGTGAGAGAAGGAGCTAAGTGATGGTTGACCCCTATGGGCCATAGTACACCTTCAACATGTTTCCATTATTGAATCCCTTGAGTGTTTTTCCTTGTAATGTAGCCATATTGGTGACACTTTCTTCACTGATGTACATGAACCGAAAAGGACCCAAACAATGCATACATATCTTGCTAGGGTGCTGTAAATATTTCCTATAATATAACAAAACTAAAGATCCAAGCTGGAGGATTTTCTAGCAAATGTTGCGATCATGCAATGCCTTCTTCCTCTCTTTTTCAACCACCTAGATGAATCCCACCATCATATGGTCCTATTCTAGCTCCATGAGTTCATCTAGCATGTGTTGGAGGGATTGTCCATCTGTCATCTAGGTTGCTGGGGTAACTTAGAGGCTAGGAACAACAAATTCTAGCAGTATGAATGCTTCATTCCTATAGAACAATCTGAATGGTGTGCACTTCATTATCCTTTTTCATGTTGTTAGATAATCCGATGTATTATGTTTCTTGGTTTTAATCAGACCATTATAGTCTAGTGCAACCATCTTCATTGCCTTACCTTTTAGTGTGTGCTCTCCTTCAGATTCATTAATCTGTATTCCTCGTGGATCTTGATCATCAATGTTGTTGACATCAACCTTCGAACAATTGACCACTTCTTTCTTTTTTTCTATTGGATGATGGTATGAGAATAGTAACCTGGATGTGGCCTTCTTTGAAATTAGATGAAATATAAATTCCTTAATTAGGAGAAGGGCCTCTCTTCGAGTTGGATCTTTGGCTATGAAGTGAAATGTTGAGAAAAATTTTAATCTTACATGGGTCAAATCCACAATTTTCCTTCTTAGTTCCTCCTAGATATACCAACTCCTAGGAACCATATCCATAGTATGGACGAACCAGTGGACCCATTGGATTTGGGGAATATTCTTAGAGGCCCAATGTCGTTCGCAAAAATCAATGTGTTCTTGGGGATCCTTAATGCCCTTGTATTGATTGGATGGAACATGGATTTTATTAGCTTGGCCACTTGTGACCAGTCCAAAATATTCACGTGACGTGTCACCCACCACTCCATAGGTGTCCCCTAAACCATGATATCAATGGCCTGAATCCTTCATTCTATTCAGACAACCTTCTCCATATGTACTAGGAATGCCTCTACTAGTCCTATTCCATCAAATCATGAGGTATCACATAACTATGATTTGATCTAGTGCACTGCTTTAGTTATCTTCACACATATACGAGTAGAGACCTCATACAACTTATTCTTCCATATTTCCATGGCATCTTCGAAGTCAACGTCATAATACTTGACACTTCACCAACTTAACTTTCCATTTGCGATGGGATTGATATAGTCTTCCCTATAGTTAGTGATCTTATAAAAAATTTCAATCATAGAGCATCGTGCATCCTCATCCATTGGCTCATTGCACTTGTATCCTTCATTTGGATCTAGAGGTGTGATCATGCATAGGGTGTCTGTCTCAAATGCCATCTTCCTCTTGTTTAGATTCAACACCTCATTGTTGTTGAAGGCCAAATTAATGCCTAGTAATGAAGGGTATGGATCTGAGTCATCCATAATTTCTATGACCTCAAAGTAATCCTTTGTTTTCACCCCTTCTATATTCACCTCAACTTTCTCCAATCAACCTATACAGTAGATTATGTACTGATTTTCCAACCACAACCAGATGAGTGACCAAACTAGACTCAGTTTTCCCATCAACTCCCAGGACATCTTTGGAAGAATATTTACATTGGAACCCAGATCCAACATGACTCTATGAATGCAAAAGCCACCAAGTTCAAGTGTCATTTTGAACTCTCTTCCAGTGTGTTTCTTCTTGTTGACCTGACACACCTCCCTTTCGGGTAAGGGAGATGATACATTTCTATTTTTCAACTCTTTCTCCATTCAATTGGCTAACATCGGTGTTAAATTCATCACAACATCAATATCATTAAGAAACCTCAAACAACAATGTAAGAAATTACTTACTTGATCTTCAATGTATGTCTCGCGACCCAAGTCACACAATGCTTCTTCACACGCAGTGTGCTTCAACTCCCCTCTGGATTTTGACCCGATCTCTCAGCTTGCTCGAAGTCCCTTCCTGTCTTTTCTTTGCCTTGGATAATCACCTAGACATCAACTTCCTCATTCTTCTTCTTATTCTTACACAACTCTGCATGCACCATGTTGCAATGTGTCTTCTTTTCTTCCCACTTATTTAGTAAGTTGGGACAGTCCTCTATGACATGTTATAGATTGTAATAGTATGCAAAAATGATGTGTTGTTTGGTGAAAAATCTTGATACATGATCAATCTCTCCGCAATTGAAACAAGAGGGGGGTTTGCCTCCCCCTCCTCCATAACCTTATTCGTGACCATGTCCATATCATCCTCATGGACCTCCTTGGTATGTTCCTCTCTCAGCACCGCCATGATCGCCATGCTTATGTTCTTCTTGCACCCATAATGCATCATAGATATTGTCTTGCATCATCGGGAGTGACTGACAATTATTGACATCATGTCCCAAGAATTTACAGAACTCACAGAATGGAGTATGGTGTGTCTTTTGATACTTCTATAAAGTTGGGCAGTGGGGTAGTACATGTCTCCACAATCTGCATATTTTGCACCACTCCGCTTTAGGCCCAGTTGGAAATAGACTTGGCACTCTTCTCACCACATAATTTGAAAGTACAGGGAACTCGTCCCTGCGATGCCACTCATATAGACATGTGGTACACCATACATACTCACACATGACTTTTGTCTCTTCTATATCTTGCAACTACATCATCAAGTTGGCCAGCTGCGACTGCACCTGCACCAATCCTATCGATGTCTCTACCCCTCCTGGTAGTATCATTGACTTCACTTTCTTCTTCACTCGTGTAGTATCACTAACTTCAATTTCTTCTTCACTCGTCTCTTCTCCTCTATCTCCTTCTATTCTTTCTCCTATTTCAATCCCCTCACTATCTTTTTTTCTCTCTTCTTGATTACAAATGCATAGAGGGGGTGGTTCAAAGGGAGAGTAAGTCCATCTTCTTCTAACATTCCTTGTGAGGTGACCCAAATAATTTCTTACTTGCAGTTGCGCAAGACCATCTACAATCACCAATTCTTCTCTCCCACCACTAGGGGAATCCTCCATCTTCCTTCCTTTGTTATGCCCCTCTACCCTATTCATCATATTCCTCTGATATTTCGACACTCTGCAACAACCAAGGGGCTCAAAATTCATCTCCTAGGCCTCTGGGACCACTACTACTCCTACTCCTGCTCCTCCTACTACTACTGCTAGTATCCCCACTAGACACCCTATCCTCAATGCCAGGCCTCTTTGTGGGCCTATATTCACCTATGTTCCTCTATAAAACAACACACTCTTCCACACTTCCTTAAGGTGAAGTATATTTTCTCTTCATTTAGGGCCCAACCCTTCATCGCACACACCTTGCTACCTTCCTACCAATTTTCTGATTTACTTTCCTTCTCAAATAAACTCTTCTTGCATATCTTGTGACTCTCTCTCTCTCTTATACTTCTTTGGGTCCATTTCATTCCTCACCTCATTTCAACAACCTCTGGATCCTCCTCAATAGATCTAACACCTTTCTCATCCCCCCCCCATATTTTCACCCCACCCCCTAGAGCTAGGGGAGTTTAATCAACCATCTTGTCGGGATCCATGCACATCAACCCTTTCTCAATGAACAACATCTTGATCCAGAATGAGATTTCTTCCATCATACACTTTATTGGACCTTCTGTGAAATTTCTTTCATCCTCGTTGAAAGAATCAATGTAGTCCACATCAAATTCAATAATATATCAATCCTTTACTCAAGTGAACCATAAATAAATGGCTCGATTCCACTTATTTTCTAATGTCCTTAGCCTATCAAAGGTGGCTTGATCCAAAATCATTGGTTCCTGAGACCATAAAGCATAATTGGTAGAAGTTTTCCATTTCATCCATTCATACAACAAACATGGATATTCAACAAAGAACGTACTATGCATATCAATGTAGAGATACTTGTCCTTCCATCTCTTCACATTGAATCTCATACCTTGAGTCACCCACAGAGAAAACTCATGTTCCTTTGTAGTTAACCAATATTGAATTTCCTTCCGACATGGATACCACCTCATTACTCACCTTCATCATTCAATACAAGATTTTCATCTCTTGACAATGGAACCATTTGTTGGGACATTCATGCTTACGTGCATCCTTCTTAATGCTAGGGAGTTTAGACCCAAGGTTTGTCCAGAGTTGACCAACAAAAACCCCAAATCCTCGACATATCAATCTTCAACCAAGGCCGAAGAAGGTCTCATCCGAGATGCAATGAGGATCATAGAGACCATCTGGTCTTGTGTCAGGGATGAAGGACCAGATACACACAGATCCATTTGGGTTTTCATTCATACGTTCCACAACTGACAACTTACTATCATCATTATGTAAAAACAATACACACACACATATCCAAATAACACATGAGTGACACATGATAGATCATAATCATTGCAACTTTATTATTCTTTCCATTCCATTAAACACATGCATACATTGAGAAAACATGCTTTGACAACAACAAAGTTTCATATTCCCTTAGGAATTTTCCAGAATTACAATACACTGCGCCCTGTGCACCCTTTCAGACTTTAGACATATGAAAGACTCAGACTTACAATCAGAAGCATTGCAACAATACAAAACTACATAGTCTCAAAGTGAGCTCTACGACAATGGACACTAGCAACAACTTAGTGAATGCACTGAATGAGTAACTCTATCTCTACGTCTTTTCTTCCTTTTATAGATTTCTCTTCTCTTCGAGCTCTGTCTCCGTCAATTCTACTCCACTTGCTTTATTGACTAACAATCTTGTATGCCTCTTCCCCCTTCTTTCTCTCCATGTATCCTTTCTAGAATTTGGGGCAATATTAACTGTCTCACCAACTCATCCTTTGCTTGATCCACATTCCCTTATGCTACTGGCAGTAATCATTCATGGATATTTCTCGACGATTCCTTTCTTGATTCTGGCAGTCCCATCTACTTGCTTTCTAGTGTGCTTCTGAAAACTTGGACTGATGCACATTTGGTAGAGCTTGGACTTGGTGCGCAATATAAAAACTCGGTCTGGTGCGTGCTTCTTGTCAATCCTTGCACATTAACTTGGGCCCACACAAAACTGGAATGTGCATGCACAACTCCATTTGTGCATGCACATGATATTAACCCAAAACTTTGGGTGCCAACTATACATTTGGCCACAAACCTATGTTTTAGAGCCTAGACCTGGAATTGAGGATAACCTTTCATGTGAAGATTGATGTGATTGAAGGAAAGGAGAGCCATGTGCCTCTTTGGGTTGTATTCCTCCATCGGGTCTTGGCTCTGATCTTAGTTTGATGTCACTTTCAACTTCCTTAACTTCCTTACCTCAAATTAGTCGAGGTGATACTAAGTCAAATACATTTGGGGACTAGCCAAACGAGAGTTCAAAAAAAAGTTTTGAAAGAAATAGTAAAATTGAAAATGACAATAATACCCAAATCCATCATGGGTCGCCATTGACACTAGGTGATTTCAAGGACTTGTATATGAGCAACCATTCTCATTTCAATTTGACAACTTAAGTCTTGGTTTCTGAATGGCTTTTCTCTTTTCAATTTGGAAGCTTAAGTCTTGGTTTGTGAATGGCTTATGAATACTTGCACGAATTATCTCAATGACACCCATTCTTGATGAGGCTTATAGATACTTGCACGAATCATCTCAATGGCACCCATTCTTGATGAGGAGAATAGTCACCAAGAACTATATGACTTTACAAATGTTTCTTTTCTCAATACATTGCCTATGGTTTGCGTACGGTTACGATAACCAATTTGTTGTATTGATTGGAAATGAGATAATTAAGATGGGGTTTTAATTGATTCTCTGGAGATATCACGAGCATAATTGATTAAAAAATCTAGGGGTTATTCCCTATGGATATGCATGGTGGTGATAAAAATCAAGTTGAATGCATACACTTGTCATGTATGCAATAATTTAAAATTATTGAGATGAGTTGTCATACAATATAATGTATGCAATAGTCTATGTGATAGAATAGATGTCAATATTGTGTCATCTTGCACTAGTGCTATCTGCAATTTTAGGGTGATAAATTACATAAAATATATCAAATGTTAAGTTATAATTTTATAAAATAAATCAAAAATAATGTTTTTTTATAACTTGCATGTAATATAATTGAACTTGTAACTTGAAAGTTAAAACAAAACCTTAAATATAATGTACTAATTAATTAAATCAATACTCTACATTAAATATTTATTTTATTTCACTTTAAAATTAAAAAAAATTGATATTCACTTTAAGTTGAAAATAATAAATTTAATTTAAAAATATTTCATGTTTTAATTATTATTATTATTATTATTTTATTTTAGAGCACGAAAACTCAGCCATCGAAATTAAAATAATGCCAAATGTTCTTTAAAATAAAATGCTAAATGCAAAAGTAACTCTACTGAAACCTTGATAAAGGGAAGAACCCGACAATACCGTGAATCTCTGGCTGCCTATCAGCCTCCCATTCTGACAAAGATAGGGCCTTTTTTAAAAAATTAGGATTAAAATAGCATTGAAATTATTTATTTTCATTTTTATATATCTAAAAAAATTCAATATTATATAAATATGAAAGATAGTTTATCTAAAAATTGATGTTATTATACACACATGTTAATTGATGTAAAAAAAAATTATATTGAGGTCAGTCCACAACATTTTAAGATCATATCAATGAGATGACTATAGAGTAATTTCCTAAAATGTGAACGCTATACATCGTTTCTTTAAAAAGGAAATATGTCCATTATTCATTTCAACGAGAGGCTTTAGGTTTTTCTTTTTAATAATTTTTTTTTAGAATTTTACAACTATAATTTTTTATCTTTATTTAAATTATATAGAGAGAAAATTAAATTTATATCTTCTATATTTAATATTTTTTGGTAAAATTGGTGGTCCTCGACACTAGAGAATCAAAAGAGTTGAGTTGAACTTTTGACCAACATCAAATAATCAAGAGAGTCGAACATGTGATCAACTACAAACATGAAACCTCACGTCTCACTCTAGACCAATTGAGCTAACCCTTAGGGCTTCTTCTCTACTTAATCTATGTAAAAGGAAATGAAAATTATATTTCATCATAGTTTTTGCAAAATCAATTAAATTTTTAATACAAGAGATGTCTAAGTTGTATAAAAAAAACTATAATCATAATAGATGCTTGGAAAAAAAGAAAAAAAAAATTGTAGATGTAATTTGAATATGCAACAAGTAATTTTGTCAGTAATTTGTATCAAGTAATTTGTATCTCAATCAAATGGAAAATAGATTGAAAATAAGTTCTACAATATATTAGCTTGTAATTCTAAAATTAGTTAAAAGGTAAGAACATTCTACTTTACCTTCAAAGATCTAAGGAAGTGGTTTAGAAGAACACCAACATAACAACAAAATATTAACAACATAAGCTTGAATGTAAGTGTTCTCCAAGATAATCTATAAACTTGAATATAAATGCTCTTCAAGGTAGACAATGAAATTGAAAATAGGTATAAGAACAAAAATATGATCAACAATGAATAGCTAGGGAAACAATCGAAAAGTCGGTGAATAACCATTATTGCAATGTTAAATATAGTAATTACTATAGACTTGCATTGCAACATAGTCAATGAATGGAGAATAACAAAAAAATATTAACAACATAAGCTTGAATGTAAGTGTTCTCCAATATAGTCAATACACTTGAATATAAATGTTCTCCACGGCAGACAATGAAATTGCAAATAGATATAGGAACATAAATATGATCGCTATTCACAATGAATAGCTAGGAAAACAATTGACAAGGAAACGAATAACCATTATTGCAATGTTAAATGCAATAATTATTGTATATTTGCATTGGAACATAGTCAATGAATGGAGAATAAGTTTTTGATATATTTCCAATCATCAAAGAAAGAATATGTTGAAATATTACATACATTGAAATATTTGTTAATGCTCTTTAATACCAGATTTAATCATCCACACTCTCGAGAACTCCTTTGTCATCTTGACCATAAAACCTCAAAATCCATAGCCAAAAGAAATGGAAACAAACAAAATTAAGTATTTCATTTAATTGAAAAAAATGAAACTATTACATAAAACTATGCATAGAATGAAAATATTGAAAAGTCAAAGGGTAAGTAATAAAATTCAATGATGAACCCGTTGCGATATTTCCCAACCTTCGACTAGGACTAATAATGCAATGCCTTAAGATGCATGTTCACCATGGTATGACTCAATAAACATATATGGATTAAATGCATGTTATAATAAAGTACCTTCACATATTTGTCAAGGAAGAGGTAAGTTGGTCATCGTAGAACAAAACTCCATACCATGATAAATCACTATAGATTATTTAAACCCCCAAATGGACTAGGACGCTCACACATAGGCAATAATCATTATTTAAATTTATTCATGTTTAATTTCACATCATAATCATCCAATTCCTTCATCATAATCCATTTCTTTAAAGCTTAAAAACATTATACTTAAATAAAGATGTAGCATTATCTAATCATGATTATCAATATATTAAGAGAAATACCATGATGTTAAGACAAGTCACATAGCAATAAGAATCACCATCAACTATTTACTAAGACACTGATATGTCTTTCAAAAATATGTAATCATGAAAAGAGAACCAAACTATGACAATCCATAACAAAGAAGCAATGAGTAATGCTATAGTGAAATGTCATGAAAGTATCATCTTGCAAATCCTTGTAATGTGTAATGAAAATCACGTCTCCCACACCCCTCCCAAACCGCATCGGTCCACCCTTGCTTATCATCCAAAGGAGGGAGGAAGAGGGAGGGAGGTGGGAAAGGGGGAAAGAGAGTAGGGAGCAATTTTGGGAAACACCCTCACCATTTTTTTAAAACTTTGGTCTTGTAACTTTTTTTGGTATTGTATTTTTTTATTTTAAAATTTGCTATAAATGTATGTTTTTTTTTTAAATTTATTTGGTTGCTTTTTTTTTTAATTTTTATTATTAATTTTTTTTTGGTTGTCCTTCGGCTTGTCTTTTCCTTACCTTAACAAGTCTTACCTTTGAGCTAGGTTACTTCA
>JASDQU010104057.1:399445-418707 GCA_032191745.1 Picea mariana
GTCGTATTATAGAATTGACCGATGCATACTTACCAACAATGCACTGGTGCATCCTCAATAACAGACGCACCGTCCAAAATACATAGTTTCCACTGAACGGTGTGTCATTTGTATGTACACACCGGTGTGTTCATAAAACTATACACACCGTTTAATGGAAACTATTTATTTTCATCTGTTTGTGCCGAATAAACGCACCGGTTCATTGTTGATAGTGAATGCACCAATACGTTTATTATGAACGCACCAACATAAATAAATAGTTTCTTTTCAATGTTGTATTGGTTATAGGGAATGCACCGGTGCGTTCATAAAAATATACTCGTTGTTTAAAATAGAATAGTTTCCATTGAACGGTGCATCCTTTATATGTACGCATCAGTGCATTCATAAAACTATACACATGATTGAATGGAAGCTATTTATTTTCACCTGTGCGTTTTGAATAAACGCACTAGTGCATTGTTTATAACGAACGCACCTATGAAAATAAATAGTTTTCATTCAATGGTGTGTTGGTTATATGGAACGCACCTATGTGTTCAGAATACTATACACACCATTTAAAATAGATAGTTTTTCTAGCAGTGTGTCATTTATAGGTAACACATTGGTGCGTACATAATAACAGACACACCGTGGAAAATAGATAGTGTTAGAGCGGTGTGTTCGTGATATATAACACACTAGTGCGTACACAATGGGGTGCCCTGGTGCTTTGATAATTACTATGCATCGGCTAAAATAAATTTCACTTTGCATGCGGTGTGTAAGATATGTGTGCGCAACGTGGGAAGTGTGTTAATTTTTTGTAGGCACACCAAATTTTTTTTTTTTTTTTGACAAAATTTATGTTTGCATATTTTGAACTAAATTTCTCATTTACTAAAAAAAAGTTGTGTTTTTATGTATGATGTTGATGTAATTCATATGTTAATTATGGAGAGATGTCAGTGCATGGAGGAGCAACAACAGATACTAGACCAGTACAATATGGTTCAGGAGTGGGAGGCCAAAGATAGGGAGAGGGATTTGTACCTATTGTAAGCCAGGTCTACACCCCTACCTCTCCTCTCTCATTTCCCTATGCCTTCGTCGAATTGTTCCTCTTTTAGTTGATAAATTAGGTTTCCCATATGTTCAATGATCTGGTTTTCCTTATTGGATTGCTTGACTGATTCTTTGCACCGAATTATTTTGGTTTTCCTTGAAAGATAATTGCATGTCTGGTTTGAGTTTGAAATACTTGTCGTCATGTTTGCCACTAATTGAGCATGCAACAGGCCCATCAAGCCTTTCATGTGCGTAGGAGACATCTAGGTCCGTCAATTCCTTTGTATGCATAGTAAGCAACCATGAGAAAAAATGCAGCATTCAGAGCAATTTTTTTCGGGCTTGAAATACAAGCAAACAGACAGGTTCAATTTTCAACAGTGGATGTCCGATGAACAGTTCAGATCAATTTCTCTCATTCATTCAGAGTTTCAAAATCACACAAGGATTAACGACCAGACAGAAGTCCCTAAGAGCCGAAGTCCCGAAGTGACGAGAGACTGCCACGTCAACTGGGCCCGTACTACTTCGGGATTTTTCCATGCTTTACATTCTGAGCTCCCGAACCTCGAAGAGTTGGAGACACCTGGCATTCGTATGTTGAGACACATGGCACTCGTATGTTGAGACACGTGGCACTCATTTTAGGCACATTTATTTCTGTCATCCATGATTTTTCAAGTGACACATGTCACCCTTCTTTCCACGACACATCAGCGATCAGACATCAGGCCACCACGTCAAATTCGAGAGATCGTCCTTCGAAAAATTTCCAAGCGCAACATTCAGAAACTCCTGAAGCCTGAAGTGTCGGACACACATGACACTCATACGTCAGGACACATGGAATTCATTTCAGGCCACCACGTCAACCAGGCTCATACTACTCTGGGATTTATACAAATTTTGCATCTAAAATCTCCCGAACTTCGAAGTGTCGAAGTGATGAGAGATTGCCACGTCACTTCGGGAGAGATTCATGCTCTGCGTTCAAAATATCTCGATCTCTAAGAAATTAGTTTCATCACTAAATTAAATAGGGGAGTTCTAATATGGCATACAGATAGAACTTTAGCCGGGGTGCTAAAGTAGAAGGGTCACCTGGATCACAGATTGCGACAAGATTGAAGACCACACTTCATTGCGGGGACGAAAAATTCTTGAGCGTTAACATCCTTGAGCGGTCCCGCAATCGAAACCATGGTATTATTGGAGAGGTACATGGCATCTTGTGGTGGATTACGAGGTTCGGAGTGGTGTGGACCCAAACCGCCTTTGACAACTTCTGCAATCACGTGCTTTTATCACGTCTAATCTGAGAGCAACACATGGCAACGAACTGGGCGTTAAGACAAATCATCAAAGGGAAGTCATGAGGAGAATAAGAATGGTAGCAGATCGTGACCATCCCATCACAGAGAAAATAGGAATGTCGAAGACTCCGGGAAAAACACCGGGAGACCTACCTCTTCCTCAAACAGATAATGTGAAGAAGTTGCCAGATACATCCAGTTATCCTCTAATGGCCTCAAACAGTGTGCATGCATGCTAGTACCCATTGCAGAAATCAGTTATGTCGCTCCTAGTATTTTTCTGCCACCCTGTTCGTTCTAGCACATGCATCAGTCCAGTTTCATCGCTAGTGGTAGTTTTAATGATTCAGTTCAAGACTCTTTTAGTTTAAAAGCACAATAAGTGGTCTTTTGTGTGTGATAAGAACCACTCTTTTGATTAAGTCAAGTGTGAAGTATACATTGTTGTACTCCAGTAGTGTTTTAGTCAATTTAATAAGTTGTTCTATAATTGTTAATGTAGAGTTAACTCTCAGCCCCAGAGGGACGAGAGCCTCTGCAACTCTGATAAATATGCAATTTCTATATGTTTTGGGGGTTCGATTTTTGGGGAAAGGATAGAAATACCACATATTAAAGCTCTCTACCTAGTGAATATATTCTTGATGACAGTGTTTTGTTCAAATCTTCATGTTTTTTTATTTTATTTTATTTTGAATGCAACTTTGATTTGTGTAAAGTACATTTCATTTCCTTYGGATATCGTATAACTTGTCTTTRTTGATATGCAACATGTGAAAACAATTAATGCTTGGTGAAGATTTGTTTTTATTTCAACCTGTGGGATAAATTGTGTTTTTGATACATGTTTAATGTCTTGAAATGATATTTTAAGTATTGAACTTCTTGCAGCAGATTATTCATCGAGTAATTTGTTGTTTCCCTTTGTTTTCTATTATTTCACTTGTCTGTCATTAGTGTTCCACCAGCCAAGGAGGACCCTCATCCATATCATTTTTCACACCCAACCATGCTTCTGTCTTGGTAAAACCAACCCTCTAACTGACCCAAAAAATCAAATTATCAAATAATAGTCACCCCAAAACTTGAGGTGGCCTAGTTTTTCCCTTTAGCAGTCAGGTGTAGACTTTAGGACCAACATCTTCTAGTATTGTTTCCGGGGAACGAAGTAACAAAATATCTTTCCCTTGGAGAAATAAAACGATCAGATCTGATCTTTGATGGTGAACAAAGACCAGACACATTTAGATTGCATATCATTCACCTGGCGACTCCATGGTTAAAGAATCCAGCTGCGACTCCACTGAGTAAAATTTATGAAATAAATATTGACGCCCAGAAAAGGACTCAACGAGTCCAAAKATGAACACATCAAATCCACCAAGGCTCATCCTAAACCTGAGTAGGACATAGTAGTCTTTGATTCAGAAAGGAAACTAAGAAAATCCAYCGTAGCTAAGAGATATACCTCCCCCCTCAAGGGTAAATTTGTGCCCAAAGAGTCTACTTATCTTCATCATCATAAGCATCTTGAATTTGCTAGCCCCAAGAATCACAATTCCAAGGAACATCATACATATTTAACTTCTGACTCTACTTCATCATCCAGTCTAGCATCCACCCTTGCAGCTCCCATAAATCTTCAGATTCCTATTGCCCAAGCCATGACTACTAATAGGATGAATGCCATAATTACTGCCAGATATGCACCCCTAGTTCTGCATGTAGGCTTACATGCACTCCCAACCACATATTACATGAAATATTTACCAAGATATAATGGGGAGGGTGATGTCACTGTTGAGGAACATCTGGTAGCCTTTTACAACTTTTCATACAACTTCAACATTGACTATGCAGATGTGTGGATGAGGTTGTTTGTGTAGAGTCTGGATGGGGAAGTAAGGAAATGGTTTTGGGGTCTTCCTCCAGCCTCCATCGCAGATATTGAGGCATTAGATGAATCTTTCATAAAGAAAATGGGAGATAGGAGAGATTATCTCTATTACATCACTGAGTTTGGGGCTCTGAAAAGAAATAATGGTGAATCTATTTTAGACTTCACCAAGAGATTCAATAAGATGTATGGTAGAATCCCAGATGATATCAAATCAATTGAATCCTCTGCCAAGATCACTTATGAAAATTCATTTTATGCAGAGTTATCCCTTCTGCTGAGGGAGAGAAGATCCACCACACTATTGTCCATGCAGGAAGCATCCATTGAGGTCAAATCCAATATCTTGGCATCAGACAGGTTAAAGACCAGATATGATAAAGACAAGAAGAAACATAGGGAATATTCCCCTGCCTCCTCTAGCTCGGCCACATATGATCCCAAACTAGATAAAATGACCAAAAATTTGAAGGACCTAACATCTGAAATAGTTAAGTTGAAATGGAAATCTAAACAACCAAACAGGGATTTTCAAGGGGCTGGAAATAGAAATCCAAATCAGTTCAGAATGCCTAATGATTCCCCTTAGATAATGTAGGGAGAAAGGAGGAATGTTGATGATCAAAGGGTAGTGCCTCCTTTCCAAGACAATCAGATTGAGGAGATAGATGTAGACAGATATGTTGTAGATGATAATGTTGTACTTTTCAATGACACAGATTATTATACTAGTCACTTAACGCAGCAAGAATATGAGGTAGTACAACTGTCAAATCAATTTGATAATTAGATAGAGGAAGAGGGAGTTATTCAAGGCCAACCCCAGAAAAAATACAATTTGAGGACAAGAGGGGTGGGGGGGAAGCCCCTACCTTTGCTCAAAACAAGAAGGTTGAAGTCCTTCACAAGCCAAATCAAAGGAAATATATGTCATCTAAAGCTCAGAGAGTTCTCCCACCTAAACTGCAGTCCCTGAGATAAATGAAGTTGATAGGCCACCAACCTCTTTTAGCCTAGAGCATGAAATGAGCAAGATCAATATCCTTGTGCCTTTGACAGAACTGATGAAGAATGAACCTTTCAAAAAATGCATCATGAAAGTTCTGCAGCCAACTCCTATTGTATGTTCTGATGTAATTAGTCTACAGGATGAGAAGCCAACCATTACTATGGGTCCACACATTGAGGATGGATATGATGCTTCTCCACCATTCTATATATGTTTAAATGTCCATGATAAGATCCTGCATAACTGTCTTATGGACTCAAGAGCCTTGCACAATGTTATGCCCAAAGTTGTTATGGAAGAACCAGGTCTAGAGATCACCAAACCCTACCAGGACCTATACTCCTTTGATTCTAAGAAAGTAAAGTGTATGGGACTGATAAAGAATATGGTGGTTTCTTTGGCACAATTACCGATGAAGAGTGTACTGATGGACATTTTTGTGGCTGACATTCCCCCGAAATTTGGTATGATCTTATCCAGAACTTGGGATAAGAAGTTTGGAGGATCATTACAAATGGACCTCACTTATGCCACCATCCCTGTGTTCGGAGGGGAACATAGGAGTCTATACAAAGAGGTAAGGTTAACCTACATCGTCAATGACCATAAGAACCCAAGCAATCAGCCAATTTATGTTGTTGAGAATGAGATCAACTCATTTATTTTTCATTTAAATTATGATGAACCCGAAATATTAGTTAGTCAATGCAAAGATCAACCACTGACAGATCAACCAAACAAAGTATGGAAGATGTATTTCAATGGATCTTCATCAAAGGAAGGATATGGGGCGGGTATACTCCTCATTTCCCCTTTACAAGAGGTAATAGAAATCTCTTATAAGCTAGAGTTTGAAACTACTAACAATATAGTTGAATGTGAAGCTCTAGTGTTGGGATTGAGAGCTGCCAAAGACATGGCCATTGATTGTTTAGCAGTTTTTGGTGATTCCGAGTTAATCATAAATCAAGTTAAGAACATTTATCAAGATAAAAAACAAAGGCTCAAGCAATACTGAATTGAGGTATGGGACCTAATCGACAATTTCTTTCTAGCATTTAATATATCCTTCATCCCTAGAGAGGAGAATCATAAGACAAATTCTATGGCCTTGGCTTCCAACACTTTTAGACCTCCCATTGGTCAAAATATTAAATATCAGGTAGAAATCAAGCATAGGTCAACCATACCAGACAACATAAAGCACTCGCAAGTCTTTAGTGATGATATAGAGCTGCAGATGTTTCTACAGACCATTGATGAATTCTCTAATATCTTAATTGACCAAGAAATCCAAGAAGGTGAAAATAATGAATCGAAAAATCAACAAACATCTCATCTACTAAAGACAGTAGCTGGTCACAATATTGTGGAGTTGAAAACCAATCACATTCCAAGAGGACTAGTGCCACTGGAGAGGTTGTTTGACAGTAATGACGTTTCCAGAGAAGCTTCCATGAAGAATCAAGCATAAGAGATAACAGATTTCCATATGGGGACCAATGAGAATCCCAAGATCATCAAGTTGTCTAAACCATTAGTTGTGGAACAAAGGGATAGGTATTTCGGTCTCATCAAAAATTTTGTTAATACTTTCACTTGGTCATATGAGAATTTAAATACATTTTACACTGACATCATCCAGCACAAGATACCTCTGAAGGCTGGCTCCAAAACATTTAGACAGAAGATTCGTCAATTTAATCCCATGTTGATGTATATAATCGAGAAAGAGATGAAATGAATGTTGGATGAAAAGATTATTGTACCATTGAGGTACTCAAACTGGGTGTCCAGCCTGGTACCTATGAGAAAGAAAAATGAGGAGATACGCTTGTGTGTTGATTTCTGAAATCTCAACAAGTGTTCTCTAAAAGACAATTACCCCCCCCCCAAGATGGATCATATTTTACAGAGGGTGGTAGGTTCCCAAAGGATTTCCTTGTTAGATGGATACTCTGGCTATAACCAGATAGCAGTGTGTGAAGAAGACAAATAAAAAAAAGCATTCATCACCCCATGGGGAACATTCATGTACGACAAGATGCCTTTTGGGATAATGAACGTGGGGGCCACTTTTTAGAGGGCCATGGACATAGCTTTCATGGGAGAAAAAGACAAATTTATGGTTATATATTTGGACGACATCACCATTTTCTCCAAGTCTAACAATGAACATTTGCAGCATCTGGAGTAGGTTTTCCGAAAATGCAGAAGATACGAAATATATCTGAATCCTAGGAAGTCTCACTTTGCCATGCCAGAAGGGAAGCTCCTGGGCCACATCATATCAACAAGAGGTATAAAAATTGATCTGAAGCGATTTGATGCCATTCAAGAGATCAAAATCCCCCAAAATAAAAAGACTATCCAGTCTTTCATTGGCAAGATAAACTTCTTGTTGATTAATTGGGTTGGTTGTCATTGATGTCAACCCTTGAAGAAAGTCCGATAGCGAATTTTGGAGGCACAAAGTTTTGGGTAATGGACCCAAGTTTTTTTGATGGATAATGGTATGAGTTTTGATATATTTGTAGGTAAGACTATTCTAGATGGATAGTACATGTCATTCCATTTCCGGTGGTATGTGGAACGTCACATAACTCCTCACAGTTAGAGAGTTATGGCCATGTGAAGTTGGAGAACCCTCATGAGTCATCTAGAAGCCCCAAAAGGTCAAAGTAGTCAAAGTGTTTGGAAAAAAAATTATTTAAATAATAAATTTAATGGAGAACTCCCTAAAATAAGGAAAGTGGGATGCTACATGAAAGCATAAATAAGAGGCAGGGCTGTCTCATTTAATCATACTTGAACCTATTGAATATCATTGGATATCTATTTTGTGAAAGTTTATTTGGGCAGGTATTATTGATAGAGAAAAGTGCGGCAGGAAAACTGTGGCAAAAAAAGTGCGGCAGGAAAAGTGCAGTAGGAAAAGTGTGGCAGAAAAAGTGCGGCAGAAAAAGTGCGACAGAAAAATCGTGGCAAAAAAATCATGGCAGAAAACGTGCGATAGAAAAATCGCGACAGAAAAATCACGGCATAAAAAGTGAGGCAGAAAAATCGCGGAAGAAAAATTGCAGCAACAACATGGTTGGGGTCTATTTATGAGAGATATGGCACATCTTGTTTGAGGTATGTTTTGTGAGATAGGGTTTACCTCTTGAGATGGTATTGGATGTCCAATATTGTTTCATATATCAGATTTGTTGAGGGATACAGTTGGTATTTTTTTGTTGGTATTTGGCATATGGGTATTGATATTTTGGTTGTGATGTGTTGTTGAAGTTGTTGGTTTAGCTTGAGGCTACATAACAGTGAGGTTGTGGTAGATGGTTTTATGTAAGGTTTTATGGTATTTGGTTTATGGATAGAGTGATGAATTGTTAGATAACTTTTGATGGTTATATTGGTGTATGTCTTTGGTATATGGTTGAGGTACATGTTGGGTACATGGTTGATACGACAAGTAGTTGATGAGTTGGCACATACATGNAGAGTGATGAATTGTTAGATAACTTTTGATGGTTATATTGGTGTATGTATTTGGTATATGGTTGAGGTACATGTTGGGTACATGGTTGATACGACAAGTAGTTGATGAGTTGGCACATACATGAGGTGTATAGTTGATGAGTTGGAACATACATGAGGTGTATAGTTGACTATGTTGGTACATCCTGATGAGTCAATATTGATGCATGATACATGTTGGTTCAGGTTATTGGTACAGGTTGTTTAGTGCAGGTTGATTGGTACAGGTTGTTACAGGTTATTGGGACAGGTTGATAGTGGCAGTGGTTGATTCAATGACAGTGACATGTTGTCTACATTTGGAATTTATATTTCAAGGAGGTTGGATGGGGCAAGGATAGGTGGTTGTATCCACCTTCCTGCTGTATCCACCTTTCAGTTATAGCCAGAGAACTTAGGGGGTTGTAGCCTCCTTTTGGTTGTAGCCAGAGAATTGGAGAGTTGGAGCTTCCCTCAGGTTGTAGCATGAGAAACTAGGGGGTTGGAGTCTCCTTCCAGTTGCAACTCGAAAACAAAGGAAGTTGGTGCTTCCAATGAATGTAATTCTTCAAAACATATAAGAAAAAACATTATGTGGTTTTCTCCCACTTTGTGTTTCCACGTAAAAACATTAGTGTACTATGTATGTGTATGATTTCTCATTTGTTCATTGTTTGTTTACTCTACAACTATTGGATGATAATGCTACACTAATATAACACTTGGATTATATGGTTAAAAAGGATTAAATTTCTCTATTACTGATTCACCCCCCCTCTCAGTAATCCAACAATTGGTGTCAGAGTAGGTTCTTTCAGAAATCAGTTTAACCACTGAAAGGTAGATCATGGAGAGCAACAACATGTATAAAAATGGAATACCACAATTTGATGGACAAAACTATGCATTTTGGAGCAGAAGTATGAAAACATATATACAGGCACGGTGATTTGAAATTGGCAATTAGTTGTAGATGGATACAAAGAACCAACAATTTCGCCAACAAATGAAAGAGCAATAAAATTGAGGCAAAATAATTCCAAAGCCACAAATGCACTTATGATTGGTCTTTGTGAATCAGTTTACACCAAAGTTATACATTGTAAATCTGCTAAAGAGATTTGGGACAAGCTTCAACATATTTATGGATATTCAAAAGTCAAATCAACAGAGATTCAAACTTACAGAGGTCAGATCGAACAACTAAAGATGAAGGAAGATGAGGATATTGCAGCTTACTTCTTATGAGTCAATGAAATAGTAAATGCAATCATAGGATTGGGAGAAGAAATTAAAGAATCTGTAATTGTTCAAAAGGTACAAAGATCTCTCCCTATGAGATTTGATCCTAAGATATCAACACTAGAAGAAAGAGCAGATCTAGACTCAATAAGCATGGATGAACTACACGGAATCTTCACAGCATATGAAATGAGAACTGAGCAGGAAAATCCAGATATAAAAGAAGCATCTTTCAAAGCATCCAAAAGGTCAAAGAAAAAGGTAAATCAAAAATAAAAAGAACATAGCAGCAGCAGTGACATCTCGAAAGATGATGACGAAATGACCAACTTTGTCAGAAGATTGAACAAGGGAACCAACGACAGATATAAAGGTAATTTTCCTTTGATTTTTTTTAACTGTGATGATATTAGTCATTCTTCTAACAAATGTCCTCATAAGAAAAAAAAGAGGAATGATGAAGATTACTCAAATAGAAAACAAACATATAAAGGAAAAAGAACCACAAAGAAAGT
The DNA here is from genome assembly GCA_032191745.1 of Picea mariana. Lineage (NCBI taxonomy): Eukaryota > Viridiplantae > Streptophyta > Pinopsida > Pinales > Pinaceae > Picea > Picea mariana. The sequence continues at coordinate 409,988 of JASDQU010104057.1, forward strand.
TTTCAAGAAAATCTTATGCACCAAAGAAGACATCTCATCATTAGATGAAGATGAAGTTAGTGACAGTGAGACAAAAAGAGTTCTATTCATGGCAGTAGAAGACTCTGACAAAGAAGACACCGGAGAATAACATGAAGAGGTAGAAGTTGACTACCGAGAAGAATTGTTGTGTGCCATAGAAGTTATAAGAAGAGAAAAGAAGAAAAACAAGAAGCTATAAGCGGAACTAGACAAGAAAGAAGACACTCAGGAACTAGAACAAATGATGAGAAATTTGAGGTTTAAATAGAAGAAGATAAAAGAGTTGAAGAAGCCCTCAAAGAACATCTAGAATAAAGAGACAAGATCATTGGAAATTTGGAAGCAGAGATTGTCACATTAAGAAAGGATCTTCAAAAGAAAAATATGCAGAAAAACTCAAAAGTTTTGGATGACATTATCATCAGTCAAAAACCTCATCATGACAAGTCGAGACTTGGATACAATCAAACAAAAAAGGGATCAAGCTCCAAAACAACAGAGCAAGAAACATATCCAAAAATCTATGCAGAAACAATCAAAGGGGATAGGAAGATCTACAAGGAAGATTATAGGGACACTCCTCCACCGAGAAGATTCATATTTCAGAATCAACAACCGACAAATAGGCCTCAGGAAGAAGAAGGATTCAGAAGATATTCAACTCCCAGGTATCAAGCTATCTTTTTTGGTTTATTTTATGCATGTAATAATTTTGGACATAAAGTTATGAATTGCAGAGCTAACAATAGGAACATAAACAACTTTGAAAGTCATACACAAAAGGGTTATCCAAGAAGTCCTAGTGAAACACAGAGAAGAATTTACTATTGATTAAGGTTGGTTGTCATTGATGTCAACCCCTGAAGCAAGCCATGTAGCACAAAGGTTGGGTAATGGACCCAATATTGTTTGATGTAAATATGACTCATTATTGTCTTTTCATGGTTGATAATAAGTAGAAATGGATGAACTCCAAAGTGGTCCCCTTATGGTGAAAGCCCTCACGGGAAGATGCTTTGCGGATTGAGTTATCCTAGAAGTATAGTTAGAGAAACCATGCTTATTTGTGGAATAATGAGATTAAAGCCAGTTAATTTTTCATTGAAAATATCCTAGATGGATAGTTCTTGTCATGCCATTTCCAGTGGTATGTGGAACGTCACATAACTCCTCACGGTTAGTGTTATGGCCATGAGAAGTTGGAGAACCCAGGTTTGGGTAATGGAACCAAGTTTTTTTGATGGATAACGGTATTAGTTTTGATATATTTTCATGTAATACAATTCTATATGGATAGTACATGTCATTCCATTTTTGGTGGTATGTGTAATGTCACATAACTCCTCATGGTTTGAGAGTTATGGCCTTACGAAATTGGAGGACCCTCATATGTCATCTAGAAGCCCCAAAAGGTCAAAGTAGTCAAAGTGGTTTAAGAGATTTTTAAAGGTAAATAATAAAGTGAAGTGATGAGTGTACTATAATTCAAAGTGAATACAAAATAAATTAATTCAATAATAAATTTAATGGAGAAATTGGAAGTGGGTTAACCCTAAAACAAGGGAAGTGGGCAAAGTGACCTAGAAGATGTTTTTAAGAAAGCTACTTGGAGAGTATAAATAAGAGGCAAGACTCTCTCAATGAAGACACACTTGAGAATATTGAATACCTATAGGTTTCTAAGGTAACCAAAGGATATATAAGCCGAATTTATGAGGAAAGTGAAGAAAAGAAAGCCGGAATTCAAGGAAGGATAAATTCTTTTGATGATGCTTTCTAAGGTATGTTTTTTTTTAGGTCATCTCACCATTTTCACAATAAATTTTTTTCTAGAATGATTCAGACTAGGAAATTGTTATTCCATTGAGGAAACATATCCAAGTATCTCTGGTAAAATATTCAGTTTGTGGTTCGTTGTATTTTTGGAGTTACACTCCGTGGAAAATAGGGTTTGTGGCTAGTCTTGAAACTAGTCAAAAACAGGTGTTTTGGGTAAAAACATCATAACTTCTTCATAACAGATCCAAATTAAGTAAGACAAAAAATTTTGTTTATAGTACAGTCTGTAGTATTCTTTTTAATAGTTTCAGATAAATTAAACAAATATTCCATGCAGGGCATGCTCTACAAGGTCGCTCTCTAGAATAAGCCAGAATTCAACAAGGTGTGTCATTTTTTCCATCGCTCCTTTTATGAGAGGTTTCAAGTAGTGAGACCTGGAAGAATTTTAGAAAACACACTGAAGAACATTGTCTATCAATTTCAGATCTTTATTCATTACAGGTACAAAGTTATGATTATTTCAAGTTAGGGTTGTTGACTAATCCAAAACTAGTCTTGTGAGACTAAAGAAATGTTTGATGAAAATGCTAGTCTCTTGTTGTTAAAGTTAAAGAAGGTTTCCAGGTATGTGATCATATACACCAGGTATATTATAGAGTTACAAATCATATTTGGATGATTAAATTGATGAGGGATTTTGGTTGAGGTACAAGTTGGGTACATGCTTGAGATGAGTAGTTGATGAGTTGGCACATACATTAGGTGTATAGTTGATGATGTTGGTACATATTGATGAGTCATAGTTGATGAGTACTTGACACATGATCGGTACATACTCGGTACATGGTTGGTTGCACTTTTTTATGGTACAGGTTGATTACATATTGGTTGGTACAGGTTGGTGCATGGTTGATGCACTTGTTTATGGTACAGGTTGATTACAGGTTGAGGTATAGGTTGATGCATGGTTTAGGTTTATTGGTACATGTTTAAAATGGTATATATCATAGTGATAGTGTGACAGTGGTTCCATCATTCTACTTTTACTTCAGGGTGGTTGGACGGGGCAAGGCCATGTGGTTGTAGCCACCTTTTGTTTGTAGCCGGAGAACATAGGGGGTTGTAGCCTTTTTCTGGTTGTAGCTAGATAATTAGGGAGTTGGAGCTTCCCTCAGGTTGTACCCTGAGAAACTAGGGGGTTGGAGCCTCCATCCAGTTGCATATGGAAAACAAAGGAAGTTGGTGCTTCCAATGAATGTAATTCTTTAAGACATATAAGAAAAAGCATTATGTGGTTTTCTCCCAATTTGGATTTCCACGTAAAACATAGTACTGTGTATGTGTGTGATTGTTCATTTCTTATTGCTCATTATTGGATAATAATTCTACATTGATATAACACTTGGATTATTTGGAGAAAAAATATTATAATTACATTATTATTGCTTCACCCCCCTCTCAGTAATCCAACAATTGGTATCAGAGCAAGTTCCTTCAGAAATCAGTTTAACCACTGAAAGGTAGATCATGGAGACTACCAACTCATATAAAAAAGTAATACCACACTTTGATGGACAAAAGTATGCTTTTTGGAGCATAAGGATGAAGACATATATACAAGTACAGGGGTTTGAAATTTGGAAATCAATTGTAGATGGATACATAATACCAGCGATTCCACCAACAAATGACAAAGTAATGAAACTTGGTCAGAATAATTCCAAAGCTACACATTCACTTTTGAATGGTCTCAATGAAACATAATTCACCAAAGTTGCACATTGTAAATCCGCCAAAGAAATTTGGGACAAGATTCGAAATATTTATGAAGGAGATACAAAAGTCAACGCAGCAAAACTTCAAACTTACAGAGGTCAGTTTGAACAACTAAAAATGAAGGAAGATGAGAATATTGCAGCCTACTTAATATTTGACGAAACAGTGAATGAAATAATAGGATTGGGAGAAGAAATTAAAGAATCTGTAATTGTTCAAAAGGTACTAAGATCTCTTCCTATGAGATTCAACCCTAAGATATCGACACTAGAAGAAAGATCGAGTCTGAACTCAATAAGCATGGATGAACTGCATGGAATCTTCACAACATATGAAATGAGAACTGAACAGGAAAATCCAGATGTAAAAGAAGCAGCCTTCAAAGAATCCAAAAGATCAAAGCAAAAGAAAAATGAACAAGAAGAATATAGCAATAGCAGTGACATCTCAGAAGATGATGAAGAAGTGGCCAATTTCGTCAAAATACTGAACAAGGGAACCAATGGTAGGTATAGAGGTAAGCTTCCTTTAATTTGTTTTAATTGTGATGGTATTGGTCATTTTGATAACAAATGTCCTCATAAGAAAAAGAGAAATGATGAAGGTTACTCAAAAGGAAAACACACATATAAAGGAAAAAGAACTACAAAGAAAGATTTCAAGAAAAGATTATGCATCAAAGAAGACATCTCATCATCAGATGAAGATGAGATCAGTGACAGTGAGACAGGAAGAGTTCTATTCATGGCAGTAAAATATTTTAACAAAGAAGACTCCGAAAAAGAATATGAAGAAGCTGAAGAAGGATATGAAAAAGTCAAAGAAGAAATTGAAGAGGCAAAAGTTGACTATCGAGAAGAATTAATATGTGCCATAGAAGTTATCAGAAGAGAAAAGAAGAAAAACAAGAAACTACAAGAAGAACTAGACAAGAAAAAGGACACTCGAGAACTAGAGCAAATGATCACAATATTGAAGGTTCAAATAGAATAAGATAAAAGAATTGAAGAAGCACTCAAAGAACAACTAGAAGAAAAGGACAAAATCATTGAAAACTTGGAAGCAAAGATTGTCACATTAAGAAAGGATATTCAAAAAAAAATGTGCAGAATAGCTCAAAAGTTTTGGATGACATTATCAGCAGTCAAAAATCTCATCTTGATAAGTCTGGACTTGGATACAATCAGACAAAAAGGGATGAAGATCCAAAACAAAAGAGCAAGAAGCAAATCCAAAAAGCTATGCAGAAACAATCAAAGGGGATAGGAAGATGTACAAGGAAGATTACAGGGACACTGCTCCACTGAGAAGATTTAGATTTCAGAATCAACAACAGACAAATAGGCCTCAAGAAGAAGAAGGATTCATAAGACCACCTTCTTTCAGAAGAACTTCAACTCCCAGGTATCAAACTATATTTTTTGGTTTATGTTGTGCATGTAATAATTTTGGACATAAAGCTGTGAATTGCAGAGATAACAACAGGAACAATAACAACTTTGAGAGCCATACAAAAAGGGGTTACTAAAGAAGACCTAGTGAAACACAAATAAGACGTTGCAACAGGTTTGAATATTTGAGCACTGAAGTGGAATGTTACAAATGTAACAATTTTAGACATGTGACCAAAAATTATATTATGATAGTCCCTCCTAAAGAACATCAATAGAATAACAACAGTCATAGACAAGAACCTCAGAAAACGACATGGACAAGAAAGCAAGATCAATATAGCAATGAAGAATGCACAGTCGCTCTACAAGCTAAGCAAAAGAAACACGTTTGGTATGTTGACAGTGGGTGTTCAAAACACATGACAGGTGATAGAGACAAATTTCTTACATTGCGAAAAGAAAGAAATGGATCAGTCTCCTTCGGAAATGATAATTTATCCAAAATCATTGGAGAAGGCACAGTGTTAATTGGGAACAAGAATAAAAAGGCACAAAATGTTCTACTGGTAGAAGATATGAAACATAATCTTCTAAGTGTGAGTCAAATCTGTGACCAAGGTCATAAAGTTACTTTCGATTCACAAAAGTGTGAGATAAGAAGAGAAGGTTCAGGGAAATTGGTCGGTACAGCTACAAGAACTTCAAACAACATATATGTGTTAAGTGAAATTGGAAATGAAAAGTGTTGACTAGGAAACAAAAATGAAAGTTGGCTATGACACAGAAGAATGGGTCACATGCATTTTGATAACCTTGTCAAATTCAAAAAAAGAGAAGTAGTCAAAGAAATTCCCCATATCACGAAACCAACCAACACTTTATGCAAGCATTGTCAACAAGTAAAGCAAACAAAGACCAGGTTCAAATCAAAGGAATATTCAACAACAAGACCACTGGAAATTATGCATACTGATCTATTAGACCAACTACAACAAAGGGATTAAAAGGTGAGAGATATTTTATGTTATTAGTTGATGATTATACAAGAATGACTGTAATTTGCTTTCTCAAGAACAAGTCAGAAGCTTTTGAAAACTTCAAGATCTACAAGGAAATGGTTGAAAATGAGATGGATTCAAGAATCAAATGCTTGAGATCTGATAATGGAGGAGAGTTCACTTTAAATGAATTTATGGACTACTGCAATAGTCATGGAATAAAAAGGCAATTCTTCGTGGCTAGGACACCTCAACAGAATGGAGTTGTTGAAAGAAAGAACAGGACAGTACAGAAAATGGCCCAAACAATGCTAATGGATTCCAAATTGATAGATATATTTTGGACACAGGCAGTGCATACAATAGTTCACATTCAAAACAGAGTAATGCTTAGAAACAACACTGATAAAAATACCTACGAGCTATGGAAAGGAAGACCAACAAATTTGAAGCACTTCAGATTTTTTGGAAGCAAATGCTACATCAAAAGAGAAGATGGAAAAATGGGGAAGTTTGACTCTCGTGTGGAAAAATGATTACGTGTTGGTTACTCAAGTACAAGGAAAGCATACAAGTGTTACAATCTAAGATTGAACAAATTTGTGAAAAGAATCAATGTAATAATTGATGAAACAGGCAGACCAGAATCGAAGGAAGAAGAAAACAAATTAATGGAACAAATTTTCGAAGAAGAGGAAGCAGTAGATGAAGTAGAAGAGGAAGATGAAGAGAATCTGATAGAAACAAAAGAGCAAGTTCAACAAGTATCTCCAAAGACACCTAGCAAACGAGTACAAAAGAATCATCCTTCAGATCAGAGTATTGGAAACAAAGATGCAGGAGTTGAGACTAGACGAAAAATCCGTTCACTAGAACAAACACATCTAGCACTCTTATCTACAATTGAACCAAACTGTTTTGAAGAAGCCAACACGGATGAATTTTGGAATAAGGCCATGAATGAATAATTGGATCAAATAGAGAAAAATGACACTTGGGAACTGGTTCCAAGACCAAAGAATAAGAATGTGATCGGCACAAAATGGGTTTTCAGGAATAAATTAAATGAAGATGGACAAGTTACAAGGAACAAAACTAGATTGGTATGTAAAGGATATGCACAGATTAAAGGAATCGACTTTGAAGAGACATTTGCCCCAGTTTCCAGAATGGAAGAAAACTGATTGATTTTAGCCTATGCATGCTCTAAAAATGTTAAAGTATACCAGATGGGCATAAAATCATCTTTTTTGAATGGGGAACTTGAATAAGAAGTCTACATTGAACAACCAGAAGGATTTCAGTTGTCGGAGAACGCAAATTATGTGTGTAAATTAAAGAAGGTCTTGTATGGTCTAAAATTGGCTCCTATGGCATGGTACTATAGACTAGATAAGTATCTGCAGTAGGAAAGGTTCAGAAAAGGAAGTGCAGACAAAAACCTCTACATTAAGGTAAGTGAAGGTAATATTTTATTAATTGAAGTTTATGTTGATGATATTATTTTTGGTAGTGATAATGACAGGTTAATCCAGAAATTTTCAAAAGATATGCAGAATGAATTTGAAATGTCGTTACTTGGAGAACTATTCTTCTTTTTGGGACTTCAAATATGTCAAAGCAACCAAGGAATATTTATTTCTCAAACCAATTATATCAGAGAAATGCTAAAGAGGTTTGGAATGGAAGATTGCAAACCAGTTATCACTCCCATGAAAACTAGTTGCAAGTTGAGCAAATATGATGATTAGAAGTCTACATATCAGAGGCAATATAGGTCAATTATTGGCAGCCTACTATATGGGACAACATCCAAACTAGATGTAATGCAGGTACTTGGAGTGGTGGCATTATTTCAAGTAGCACCAAAGGAGTCACATGTGTTAGCAGTGAAGAGGATTTTCAGATATCTCAAAGGAACATAAGAGTTTGGATTATGGTATCCAAAAGGAAAGGATCTATCACTTATTGTCTACACAGATGTAGATTGGGCAGGTTGTATTGATGACTGACGAAGAACCAATGGAGCAATGTTCTACTTGTGTGAGTGTTTAGTATCATGGCTAAGAAAGAAACAATCATCAGTATCTTTATCTACAGTCGAGGCAGAGTATCTTGCAACAACATCATGTTGTACACAGGGTCTTTGGATAAAACAAATTTTGACAGATATAGAGGTTGAGTATGCTGAGTCCATTCCAATCTATTATGATAATACAAGCACCATTAGTATCTTGAAGAACCTGGTGATGCACTCCAAGATGAAGCACATTCTAATAAAGTAACTTTCTACGGGAGCAGGTTGCAAAAATGAACATCAGAGTTGAGTATGTGGGCACAAAAGAACAAGTGGCAGATATCTTCACAAAACCACATCCATGGGAATCCTTTGAATATCTTCGCCATAGACTTGGAGCTATTTCTACTCCAAAATGAGTGTTTTTTGAATGCTTATCTTATATATCTTAGATTTACATGAGGAAGCACCATAAGAGGACAGTTTAGTCAGGGGGAGCAACCCCAGATGGAAAGATACCTTTTTCATTGATGACAAAGGGGGAGAGATTTATCAGATGCAAATGTTAAGCCCTAATATTGGCTCATTACCCCTTAATTGGGGCATATTAGATTAGTAATGCTATTTTATTTATGTCGGTTTTAGGCCATTAGTTGTAATTTAGATTAGTAATGTTATTTTATTTATGTCGGCTTTAGGCCATTATTTGTAATTATACCTCCTAGTCTCCTA
>JASDQU010104058.1:24036-44583 GCA_032191745.1 Picea mariana
AGTAATCACAAAAGAGAAATGTAGAGGATGATCACATAAGTGATTGCGAAGAGGGAGCAGTTCTAGGTTACAATGAGGTGAAGCACTTGGGTGCATTGGACAACTTGGGGTGACCTAGAGAAACTTTGCAGCAAGAAATTGGTAGGGCATGTTTCCATTATGATGTCTTTGTGTTGTGCATCGCTGAGAACAAAAATTGAGTTGAGTTGGGTTGTTGGTGGGTGGACCACATCCTTCGGATGAGGTAGCTCTTTGCAAAGTTACAACAGTCAGTTAGCAGCAATATAACTTGATAGTCGGACAACAGATGCATGGTGCCTTGAAGTGGAAGCATTCAAGGTACATAGATGGAAAGGCATTGGAGATGAATTCGATCGCTTGCATGCAAAGTTTGGGACTTAGATGATTTTTTGAAGTGGATGGGTGGACTCAGGCTTGTATCACAACCGACAATGGTTGAGGTCAATTCATGTAGAGAGTTGGTTTCTTAGGCAAGAAAAGGTTCAATTCAATAGACTTAAAACATGGTTGCAACGAACAATGTCATTGGAAAGGTATGGTTGGATTGAGTTCTTGCATTTTCCAAGTGCTGCAGGAGGGTTCCTTAAAGGGAAGAGGAATGACTTGGTGGTTCAAGTGCATTTCGTTTCCTAATTGAAAACCAACAAACTTGAGGGTGACTCAAGTGGTGCAGATTCGAAGAAGTCTTGCAACAGTTTGGGATGCCTTGGTTGGATGAGTGTACGAAGAGCTTGGGGCGACCTACTTGGATGAGTCTTGTGGTGAAATTAGGCAGATTTGGATGCAGTTGTGGAGGTGGCCTGAGGAAGCCTCCTAAATTTTTGATGAGGTGTGTTGGACAAGTCACTGCGGTGGTGGGTCTTGAAGTCTGAATGTGTCGCATTCGAGAGGATGGGTAAGGTGCCCTCATGTTTGGTGACTTAGCCAGATTCGTTGGGTCATGCGATGACTTGACAGTTCCAAAGTTTGGACGCTTGGAGGAGATGCAAGGAAGTTTCATTCCAAGAGATGGATGGAGTCAATAGAGAAGTCGACCAAGAATTGTTGGCAGTGAACCTGAATGGGGAGAACGCAAACCAAGTGACTTGGGTGGTGTTCTCTCTACTTTGGTATGGGACATTGGATGAGGCAGATCATGCAATGGTGACTTGTAGATGATTTTGTGACGACTCAGAGATCCAATGGGGGTCGTTGGTTGAGGTAGGAAAAGTATTGGTTCGAATGTGCCTAAGGCATGGAATTTCTTTGAGGTGACTCATTCTACTTGGAGCACTTTGGATAGTTTCTTGGGACGTTTGAGGGGTGCAGGCGTGTTGGCCACACTCATCGTAGATGTTGAGTTACGTTGGTGTGACTTGATGAAAGGAGGCGATTTGAGGTCTTTCTTTCATTTGAGGATTGTGCGGGCATGTAGCTTGTGACATGAAGAGATTACTTGGACTTGTGTGTTTCTCTTGATTCGGGTAGCATCGTTGAGGATGAAGCCTAAACATTCCAAGGAATAGAGAGGTAAACACAACAACATGGTAGGGAGATCGAGTAGTGAGGAAAAGGATGTTTGGATGCATAGTTCTTGGGGTAGATTGGCTAATTTTTCCATGAGGTGGACAATGGAGTCAAGTTGTCATGGATGAATTCACTTTGGGGTGACTTCATAGTGCCTCAAGGTGAGGGGCGACCTTGCCTTGGTTTGAGATCGTTGTGAATATGAGCTAAATTTTGGAAGGAATTCAAAGTACGAACACACCAGTAGGTTCGAAGTGTAGCACTTAAACATTGTAGAGGATCTCCTTGATGAAGTTCGGACGATGGAAACAATGATGAGGCAAGGATGGACACTTGCCTTAGTCTTTAGAGTTGGATGGAGTGACAGAGATGCAGAGAAAAAAGACTAAGTAATTTTGAGCCTAAGTATTTTTCACAATGACTTATTCTTTTCCATCTTTTCATGTTAATGTTAGATTTTTTATAATAGATGAAGTATCTATTTTCATGTTAATGTTAGTTTTTTTTTTTATAATAAATGAAGTATTTATTTAAAATGTTAAGAACATTTCAAAAAATTAATACAATTTATATTAAACTTTAATACCCATATTAGATTTCATTTTCAAAATATTTGTCACACTACCAACCTTCCTAACCTCTTAACTCAACAAAAGTATGGTGATCTTGGAAAGCTTCTCTTAATGCTTTTCACGTACAGAAACAAAATTGTAAAGAATCACAAATAATCACTTACCCTCTTAAAATCCGATAAACCAATTCAATCTTAATGGACTTTAATAATCATCATATTAAAGAAATTTAATAATACGATTTTAATTATAAAAATTATATCAAAATCAATAATAATAATAATAAAAAATTTACAACATCTTCAACCATATCAAATAAATAGACAAAAAAAAATATATATATATATATATATATATATATATATATATATATATATAAATTAATTAAAATATATATAAAGTATTTCAAGGGAGGATACATGATGCGAATTAAAGTAAATACGTTCTTCAAAAATGTGGACGCATGTCTTTGGTGGCCATGCTTGTCTACATTTCGCTTTCGTTTCTTTTAAAGTCAATTAGACACACACCCATTGTCATGGATTAAATCTATATATATTTGTTATTTATTTATGTCGGTGTGGGGAGATGAAATAAATTAGGTCCGAATCTGCATTCGTCTTTTTTAACCCCCTTTACAATTAAAAAAAAAAGAGTGAGGGGTCATGGTGGGTGAATTTGGTTTTCAAGAGTTCCTTGTGGTTTTAAAAAAACGAGGGATGCTTTGTACCTCACATAAGCAAAAGGGGAAAATTCCTAATGAGTGAAAGAGTCATGTGAGTGTCCCACTGTTCTAGTATTATGCCAAAAAGCATGGCGTGGGACATAGACTAAATTAACATATTACTATGTTCTACTACAATTACTACAATATAGAAAAAATCATCAATGTAAATTGATGGTCTACCTCTTGTATCACAAGAAATAAAATTATAAGTGTTCATTTATAGTTTTAAACCTAGATAGATTGATATTTTACTTGTTGTATTACAAGAAATAAAACTATATTTATGGTGTTAAACATAGAAAAACATCATTGTAAATTGATGTTCTACCTCTTGTAACACAAGAAATAAAACAATGTGTTTATTTAGAGTTTTAAACATTAACATTGTAACTAAAAAGGGAGATAAGTGCAATTTATTTATGAGTCATTACTTATATCAAAGTTTTGCCAATTTGTAGATTAGGTTAGGTTTAAAGGATAAGTTATTTAATTGATGGGATATCATCTTCCTCGTTTTATTAATAACATTGTCGATAGTATTGGTGTTATATCTTGTGGATCCTTTTTAATTTGTGGTCGTTATCTATGTGATATATTGGAACTTATTATTATAATAACATAAGTCTATATTAGTGATTACATTCTACATTAATACTCACTTTGCTCTACTCTAAATTTCTCTTCTACATAATGAAGTATTTACTTGGAATTTAATGGTTGATGAATAAAATTTAGATAGGCAAAACTATTAATATAAAATTATCAAAGGGATAGTAGAGATTGAAAGATGTGTTAATTGCTAGATTGTCCTAATTGTAACATAAATCCATTTTAATATAGAATATTTTATTTTACTTTATTTTTATGGTGAATCGGTTCAACCTCTTTAGATGATTTGGTCTAATCCCCATGGCATGTCATGAATAACCTAACAACGGCTCGCAAGTACCAAGGTAGGAGGTGTATTTTCATGAAGAGGAGTGGGAGGGTTGACCCCACGACCTTCCATAGTGACAAAGTTTTTGAAGGACATTGAGAGAACAACTTAGTGTGTTGTTCCCTTTTAAGGTGGAATATATTAAGCAATTGAGGAAGATCAAAACAAAATCAAAGTGCAAATTTCTCAATGCTTAAAAGATGAATTGTCAAGATGAACTATACCATTATTATTATATGTTCATTTTTTATTTTAATATTTGATGCGGGGCAATTTTTTTTTCCATTCTCTTTTAATGTAGATACACATTTTTGTAGATCTAGGGGAATTGGTAAATGGATGGGATTACCAAGGCGAGGCCTAGGTTCAAATCCAGCTGGTTGTCACTATAAACCCTAGGCTAATGTCAACAACCCAGAAGCCAACGCCTAGTAGGAAACTTATGACTTAGCAAGAACCGAAACATCCACAAGGGGGATGCCTATTCTTCTAGCCTTATCACAACGTGCCATAGCCTCATCGAGGATTTGAACCCAATTAAGGAGAGTGCAAACATAAATTCCCCACTATTTCATCAAACCCATAACAATTAGGCAATTAATTTAGTACAAATATTCTCACCAACTTTGATGGGTTCTCAATTTCTTCTAAAACTTCCACTTAGTCTTAAATAAACTTGTAGAAAACACACTCATCAAAATTGAAACTTGAATCTAAGTTATGATTGTAACAAGCAACCTAAATTCTCATAGAGCATAGCACAATAAACAATAAAGGCACACAAGTTATACATTTCATTTGAAGTGAATTGTGAATTCACTCATTTCTCTAAATATAATTAATTATTAAATTTCCCAATTTAAAAACCACACTCACATCATTTAAAAATTAAATATAATTAATTATTAAATTTCCCAATTTAAAAACCACACTCACATCATTTAAAAATTGAATAGGAATTTAATTGCTCTAATTGAGGAAGCTATGCCAACATATTGGATGGTATCACCTCACTTTTTAAGATTTCGACCCATTTTTGTCATATATAGAGAGACCAAATTTGATTCTGATTTGATACATATAAGAATCAAAATTGTAAAACAGTTAAACACTAAGAAAAAATAATCAAATAATAATAAAAAAAACTGAACAAACAAAAATTATTCCCTCGATTTTAAAAATGAGTATCCATTATCATCCAATATGTAGAACTTTATGTCAATTTCAAAAAATGAAGATGAATATAGAATTGTAGAAAATAATTGTTGTTAAGTTATGAGTTCGAATATATAATATAGTAGATTATGTCACTCGTTGTTCTTGATGAGTTTGATGGCTTTGTTTTCAAAAAGTTGTGTTATTACTTATTACTTATCAACAAGATTCACATATCGGCATACTTACCATAATAAATAATTGCATACAATTGCATCTGGAAATTGTTGGCTTTCTAGTTTAAATGAGCTTCCCATTATTTGAAGATGCTTTGGACTCATTATTTGAAGATGCTTTGGACTAATTTGATAATTTGATTGGTCAACCATGTAAGTTATTGGATCATCTTTTGGTGGATTTATAGGGTTATCAATTTTCAGTGAACCGTCTATGTTAGTAGTGAGACTACTTGCTTTGGAACTGTGATGGATGGATCATATATTGGTGATGTTGTTCTATACATATATATTGATGGAACTAATGGTTTTGTATCCGCGTCTTAAATTGTATTTGCACCTGGAACTGCGAGCTTGGATGCTTTTGTTGTTGCTATTTAAGTTATTGTTGACTTGAATGCTAGCTTTCCATTTCGATATGTCGTTCGCGGATAAACTTGAATTAGATTTACTTCCACTGCTTACCATGCTCCTACCTTTGCTTATGCTATTGTTGGCCCCCAAATAGGTTTTGTGCCTAGAGAATATGGCATTGAATATGGATCTTGATTGTGAGAATAATGGATGCAAGAGTTATGTCAGAAAACATGATTACACTACTGCCAGCCCCAGAATAAGAGGTTGTGAGAGTAATGGATGTAGGCATTATGTCAGAAAACATGATTACACCATCACTGCCCCAAAATAAGAGGTGAAATTGCTCGACCAATGGATAAACAAACAAATGCATATTAATATTTAAGAAAAATAATAAAAAAATTGAGTTAATGTAACACTTGGGAAGAAGGAATAATGTATGGTCAACCCTTAAACTAATAGGAAGTCAATCATGAATCAATTACAATATAATAATAATAATAGTCTATTTTTAAGCTAACGGCCAAGCCATACACCAAATTGGTGTATGAGACCTCCTTTGCACAACGATTTGACTGGTAAAGTTTATGGAGGTATATATACCCTACCCCCTATGGATTTGAACTTGTGACCTCTTAAGAGGAAACACACTTTCTTAACCATTAGGCCCACTCAAGTTGTATATACATTGCGTAGCGACAGGTATAATAATTATAGATCAGTAATCACTACAAAATGGAAAAGGGTATAAAGTATCATGACCCCGACCAAGTTAAGTGGAACTTATAGGGAATATGATGCTCATATTTAATGTAGGATAATGACATATTGATTATAATTGACTATATTAATCAACCTACTAATTTCTTAACTTAATACTTTAAATATTAACTATAATTAATTTATCTTTGATATTTAATAGATTAATTAAATAATTTGCATATTCTCTGGAATATATATATCGTGGGTTGTGTCGATAGTGGGATCAATCAACATACATATTTATGTGTTTCATGTCTCTAAACTTTTAATTTCATAATTTAGTATTAACTAACCCATAAATACCCTAAGTGTTTAATTGAATAATTCCATTAACTGTTAACTATTTTAACTTACAAACAAAGCCTAGCCTTAAACTAGTAATTTTTTTGGCTTACTAATTCCCTAGACATTAATCCACTTATTAACTAACTTATTACTATACTAACCTAAAATACTCCTAATCCACTAACCTTAATAATCAAACAATCTTTAACCCTATATTGATTACGATTTATCATATTTAATCATCATTGACCATATTGACATTGGTTAACCACCTTTGATGACATTTCACCATATTGAATATGATTAACTATATTGACCACATTGATCCGCTAACCCTAATTGTAACGTTCCCCAACCCAACTAAGGACCATTACGTGTGCAAATACTCATAAAGTTAATTTTTTTTGCTAACTAATCTTGTAGCTGACCAACTATAGTAAAACATACATATTAAACTGTTGTCTAATACCATTAATTAGATGCATCTACAACATGCTAAAAACGACATGAATGCAGCTTAAACAAATCAACACACTAGCATATAAATTCTTATTAAACAAAGAGTGAATGCACAACAATTTAACTCATAAATATAACACATAAAACAGATAAAACATTATCTTTTAAAATAGTTGTGCAACCAGCTGCTTGGGATAGACGTTCCACCCAACCATAGATTTTTTTTTCCAAATCTCAATAGCAAGTCACCCCCGAGCCGAGGATAACAATCCAAAAAAGAAGGTGGGATCTCATTGTCCACTCATAGCTTAGAAATCCCACAACCTACTAATATTCTGCTACAACTATCTTGATTTCCCACCAGCTCTCTTCCTCTCAACCTATTTAATCATCATCCCCCATCTCTGTCCATATCCCCCATCAATTGGAATCACATTTTATTATTAAAATTCAGAAACACAATTCGCATATACATCGCTTGGCCACAACCATACATTATATATACATTAAGAATTATTTAAATTGGAGATTATAGTGGGGACGTTACATTCCCCTTCCCCTACAATTATGCATCGTCCTCAATGCACACTATGTCAATATATGTATGTATCTATACACATATTTACATCACAATACTAATAAATTAAAATTATGCAATTTTACAACTCTAGCAACAGTTCCAAACAAAATATCATGTTCCTCTCAACTCGCTGACCCGGGGAATGTACCCCCTTCACTGATCTCAATCCATTGGGTTGTACCACTCATTTGTCAGGGCCCCTAATGTAGGTTGGCTAGAACTCTGAGATGTGGTTCTTGAACTCTATCTGCTCAAAATGGAGTCTTGAATTCTTATATTTTGTTTCTTCAAAATTGACAAAAATTTGTGGGTATTCCTCCCACATGTTTTCTTCGTGCTCCCATGTAGCATCTCCAGAACCATAGTAGGTCCATTGAACCTTTACCACCCCTATGTATTTTTTCCTTAGGACTTTGACTTTTAGGTCCATGATGCGTACTGGTTCCACCTGGATTACGGTCCAATAAATTATGTGGTTAGATTCAGACACATATTTCCTTAATAATGATAAATGAAATACATTATGCACTCTAATGTATGCAGTAAATTCTAGCATGTATGCAACTGACCCTATCTTTTCTAGGATTTCAAAAGGTCCACAATATCTTGCTACCAACTTTGGGTAGCTTCCGAATCTTAGCGAACTTCTTTTCAATTTCACTTTTAAAAACACATGTTCTCCCACTTTAAAATCTCTAAAAACTCTATTCTTATCTACATAACTTTTATGTTTCTCCTGGGAAACCTTTAGATTCTACTTGATCCTTGCCATTTTCTCTTCTAATTCCTTCAACAAATCTGGCCTAATAACTGCTCTGTCTACTAGATTATCCCAACTCACCGGTGTGTTACACTTTCTGCCATACAATGCTTCAAACAAGCTCATTTTTAATGAGGCTTGATAGGTCCCATTATTGTAATCAAATTCAACTAAATGAATATAATCCTCCCACTTTGATAGACGGTCCAACACATACATTATGAGAATGTCCTCAATTATTATGTTAGTCCTTTATGTTTTCCCAGCTGACTATGGGTGATACGTTGTACTGAGATTTAGATTTGTTCCAAAGCTCTTGAAAAAACCTTTCCAAAAATTGGAGGTAAACTTTGGATCTCTGTCTAAAACAATTTCCTTAGGCACCCCATGTAGAATGGGAACTTCTTTCATGTATATTTTTGTAATATGTGTTGCCTTGTGTGTGGTCTTCATTGGAATAAAATGTGTTTCCTTAGTTAATTTATCCACCACCACCATGATGGAATCATGTTGCTTCATTGTTCTAGGAAGCTTAGTAATAAAATCCATTGTGAAAAATTCTCACTTCCATTCTAGAATAGGCAATGACTGCAACCTAGTTGGATGCCTAAGTTATGACATCACCTTCTGGCATTCTAGACACATGGCTATGTAATTAGCCACTTCTTTCTTCATTTCGGGGAAAAATTTTTGGCTTCTTACAACTACAATTGTTTTCTAATATCCTAGGTGCCCAACATATGGCACATTGTGCATTTTGTTAGAAATAAAAGAGATGTGCTCATTTTTCCATAGACATTATCTCAATATTTTCACCTAACCATAGGTTGAAGCCACCCCCGAGCACCTTAACATTGACAGATAGAATAATTCTATAAGCAAACCTTTAGAACCAATACCCAACCAAGGTAGCATACCTCTCTCCAAAGCTAGCGCACCAAGCAGAGAGTCCAAATCATAACCAAGGAAGAAAGTCCAAACCATAACCAAAGACCAAAATCCCAGTTGCAGTAGTTGTAGCTGCACTCCAAAACTTGTGCACCACTAGTTTGTGTGAGTTGTGAGAGTGTGTCTCAAATGAGGTCTAGTGCCCTCTTATTTATAGTCTTCCAAGTGACCTAATTGGGCCAACTTGTGATTTTGTAGGATAAGAATTTAATATAAATTATTATCTTGAGCTGACTTTCTTTCTAGGGTTATTATCCAACGTTTTAGGTTTTCTCTTGCTTCCCAGAATATTCTAGTCTCTTAAAAGGTTACATGTAGAGGTTAATACCTCCCGCAACTACCGTAGTATCAACACTCCCTCCTAGATAGGGAGGTATTAAAGGAAATGGCCTTGAGCACAAACAGACCTTTCAACCAGTAGCATCATCACATCCACAGATGCTATCTCATAATCGCGTAGATAAACTCATGGGCAACATCATCATCTGATAGCATCGACTGCATCATCTCTCAAAGCCATACTCAATTTGAGTAATCAGGCATGATGCTGAATAAGTCACTCACTCCACAGAGTGATACATGGAACATTATTGTAATCCAGACATATGTCCTAGAAGAATAACTATTCCAATAGATGTTGAAAGCCACGCCATGGGTTACAAGGACCATTCTTCTAATCCATACAAATGTCCTAGAAAAATGATTGTCTTGGACCATTTTTCCCTCCGGCCACTACTATGAACTCAGGGAGACGAACCATTCTTCTAATCCGGACATATGTCCTAGCAGAATAGTTTTCCATGGTATATCAACAATATGTCAACCTAGACCATTCTTGACAGGGAGAATGTATGTCCACCAACAATTTGTCATGCCTGGACCATTCTCCGCTTGGAGAATGTCTGTCCATCAACACACTAACTATCCATCTAGCTGGAAATCATCTCCAACACTAGTGGTAGTATTCTATGGAAATCAGAACAATTCCATCCAATAGAACACATTTGTGTCTATCCATAGTAGTATACAACTACTATCTAGTGGTACACAACCACTCCTAGTAGCACATGGCTACTAACCAGTGACACTCAGTCACTACCAATGGATCACATCTACCACAGTAGCATATAGGTACTTTCCAGAGACATATAGTCTCCATAAAAATCATATCATTTGATATCAACTTGCAAAACAATATCATGATACAAATTGAGTCATCTGGGCCATTCCTCCACTCACATCTATGAGATCTGGAAGAGCATCTTCCCTCATAAAGTAAAAACATCAGTTATGGGCTATCTGGACTATTCTTCCTAAGCATAAAACAATAATTGTCCCTGATTTCTGAGAATGGACCATTCACCTAACTGGGCCATTCTTCCGACACTAATCACAGTGCAATATGGAGAGAATGAGTCTTCCCTAGGGAATGCATGTCCTTGATTGCTGAACCTGGACCATTCACCTAACTGGGCCATTCTTAGCACTAATCACAGTGCAACTTGGAGAGAATGAGTCTACCCTAGGGAATGAATTTTTGAACCATTTCCTAATGGAAATGATTGTCTTGCACCATTTCCTAATGGAAATGATTGTCTTGCACCAACCTCCTCTAACAGACCATTCTTTGAAACTACTCACAATTGTGAAATTTGAAAGAATGACTGCCCAGAGAGGCGGATCATTCTACTTGACCGCTACTCAGAGTGAATTCCAAGAAGAATGAATATCCTAGACCATTCCCCAACTTTGTCCACAAGGGGAATCACTGTCTATGGTACATAAAAAATCTATCATACCATTTTCATTACGAAAATGATTGTCCGATCTTGACCATTTTCCGAACTGGAAAATGCATGTCTGTCAGAAATCTTGGGCAAATTTTGGGACTGGAAGGCGACTGCCCAACCTAGACCATTTTATGAACTGGAAAATGATTGTCTATAAATCAATAACATATTAGTGCTTCATCCCAACCTGGGAGTAATCTCTTCCTTTTTCAATAAGGAATTCATCTCCACAAGTACCAACTTGTCCCTTAAGTACACAAACTTTTCAACTTGGATAGAGGCTTTACCAAAATATTTGTTATCTTCTCATCTGTGGAGATATACTAGAGAACCACTTCTCCCCTCTGGACTCTATCATGGAGAAAATAATACTCGATCTCAATGTGCTTCGACCTGTCATGGAACACTGGGTTCTATGAAAACTTCACACAACTCTGATTATCACAATATATTACGGTCGAATCCAACACCTGATCAAACAGTAAAAAAACCATCTTACAGAGCCACACTCCTTCTATACAAGCATCACAAGCTACAATATACTTTTGTTCTGTAGTGTTGAATGCAACAGACTTCTGTTTCCTGCTAGCCCATGATATCGTGGAAAAGCTCAAACTAAAACATATCTAAGAAGCACTTCTTTTGTTATCTGCACTCCCTGTCCAAACTAAATCGATAAATCCATGCATCTGTATCTCATGTCCCACAAAGAAAAATATTCGGCTGAGTATTCTCTAAATACATTAATGAGCCAATAAATATTCTTCATCTGAAGAACCATTTCAATATACTTCATCTGTCATAGGAAGTTTTCACCACGCTTCTATTGTACATGAGAGGCTTTGAACCAAGTTGCTTGAATCCATACAAGGTCTTCTTTCATCTGCATACAAGGGTATCTTTCTGGTATACCTCAAAACCTTGAGTTTGGTCTACATATGCTTCTTCTTCAATTACTTTGTTGAGAAGAATAGTCTTTACATTCATCTTATGTAAACTCCAACCCATGGATACTGCAAGATATATAATGGCCTAGGTAGTGGTTTGTCTAGTTACTAGAACAAGGTTGTCATCATAGTATTCTCCCTCCTTCTGGGAGAACCCTCTAGCCTTGAGTCTCGCCTTGTATCTATCAATGCTTTCATTTATAATTATTTTTCACAATTTCTCACATACATCTCTTCATCATAACTTCCTTCCATTCCTTCTGCTTGACTGCTTCTAGTGGGTTCAAACTGGTTCAAATGGTTGTTCTGACTTTTCTTTCTTTCTTGTAATATTCATGTTCTTCCTCACATTTCTCTTTAATGTTGGATTCCATGGAATCTTCTATAGATTACATGCCCTTCTTTCCTGAAGGCTCCAACTTTTTCCTTCTGCCATAAGAACATAAATGTAGATGGACAACCAAGGATATTCAAGGTTTGTTTTCGAAGAAGACTTCTTCTAGAGTCAAGATGAACACGTGTTCCTTATCATGGCTACTACTTGTAATGGAGAACATGGATAGATACTTCATAGTATTCATGGATTCTTCAATGGATCATATCATTGGGGATTGGCTCCCTCCTAATCTCGGCTTCATGCATGAATGAGAAATATACATTCTCTTCATTTGAAATTATGCGATCAACTCCCTCCATCTGAGAGAGTCCATGCTTCCATCTGTTGCATCTCTCTTTGCGTTCTGAAAAGTGTCACAAGCTTGTTCCAGTTTCCTTTTGATTCCCGACTTCCTTCAAGTCTGACTCCTCTGAGTCTCTTTAAGTTTGTTTCTATTTGTTCTAATTCCTTCCCATATGGAAGTCGTGTCATCCTTATAAACTTATTATATGACAACTTCTACAAGGATTGTTCATCACAAGGGTACCTTCCGAGAACAAGAACAACAAGAGAAAACAAGAAATATCTATCTAGAGGAGATGTTAGTTCATCTTGCAAACAAGTACAATAAGCATCTATATCAATAGTATTCATATGTATTCAAGTATTCATTGCACCTAGCAATAATAGAATCTTTCAAATATTGCTTTCACAATTTGTAATGTAGAAACTATCACCATTGATATATATATTTTAACATTTAATCAAACATGGAACCTGAAGCCTCACTTGCTATGGAGGGTGCACTTGTTTTTCTGAATGCATTGAATCCGATATTACATCTTGAACAAGGTCTCTATTACTTTTCCCTGCAAACACACTCATGTTTTTCTAAATGATATAACTTGGATAAAATATACAAGTGCATACCTTTGAAGTCTTGTAGCATTGTCCATCTTGTTTTCCAATCTAAAACTAGATACCATATTGACAAGAAGAGATTAGAAACTAAATAGGAAGATTCCATCATTAGAACAAGATAGAAACTCTAGAATTTCAACTTTGACCAAAAAATCAATTTGACCAATCAACCTTTGACTTTGACTAGTCAAACTTTGACAAAAATTTCAAACCTGACATTTTTTCTAGTTGATGGTACCAAGAGGTGTGCTAGGCTAGGGTGCACTAGGATGTCAAGGAATTAGGTCAATTTTTCATCAGAAGTGCCTGAACACAAGGTTTAGGGTTTGTTCCAGCTGCATAATCAAAAAACCTAGTTGTAGTTGTAACTGGTGCCACAACGAGCTTAAAAAATAACTTCCCAATCTATATTCTAGTGGTTAGACTGTACGAAGATAGTGTGGGCCCATAAACTGTTAGAAATAAAAGAGACGTGCTCATTTTTCCATAGACAATATCTCAATATTGTCACCCAACCATAGGTTGAAGCCACCCCGAACACCTTAACCTTGACAGATAGAATAATTCTAGAAGAAAACCCTTAGAACCAATATCCAACCAAGGTAATGCACCAAGCAGAGAATAAAAACCACAACCAAGGCCAAAAGTCCAAACCATAACGAAAGTCCAAAATCCCAGTTGCAGTAGTTGCAACTGCACTCCAAAAATTGTGCATCACTATTATGTGTGAGCTGTGAGAGTGTGTGTCAAATGAGGTCTAGCGCCCTCTTATTTATAGTCTTCCAAGTGACCTAACTGGGCCAACTTGTACTTTTGGAGGATAATAATTTAATATAAATTATTATCTTGAGCTAACTTGCCTTCTAGGGTTATTATCCAACGTTTTAGGGTTTCTCTTGCTTCCCAAAATATTCTACTCGCGTCAAAGGTTACACGTAGAGGTTAATACCTCCCACAACTACCATAATATTGTTGGGCCCCAACAACCCCCTTCTTTATTTTTAATCAAAATCTAGGGTCCCTCGAAATTTTACTTANAACTTGGATAACATATACAAGTGCATACCTTTGAAGTCTTGTAGCATTGTCCATCTTGTTTTCCAATCTGAAACTAGATACCATATTGACAAGAAGAGATTAGAAACTAAATCGGAAGATGCCATGATTAGAACAAGATATAAACTCTAGAATTTCAACTTTGACCAAAAAATTAATTTGACCAGAAGTCAACCTTTGACTTTGACCAGTCAAACTTTGACAAAAAATTCAAACTTGACATTTTTGCTAGTTGATGGTACCAAGAGGTGCGCTAGGCTAGGGCGCACTAGCATGTCAAGGAATTAGGTCAAATTTTTCATCAGAAGTGCCTGAACACAAGGTTTAGGGTTTGTTCCAGCTGCATAATCAAAAACCTTAGTTGTAGTTGTAATTGGTGCCACAACGAGCTTAAAAAATAAATTCCCAATCTATATTCCAGTGGTTAGACTGTACGAAGATAGTGTGGGCCCATAACCTGTTAGAAATAAAACAGACGTGCTCATTTTTCCATAGACAATATCTCAATATTGTCACCCAACCATAGGTCGAAGCCACCCCGAACACCTTAACCTTGACAGATAGAATAATTCCAGAAGAAAACCCTTAGAACCAATATCCAACCAAGGTAGCACACCAAGCAGAGAATCAAAACCATAACCAAGGCAGAAAGTCCAAACCATAACGAAAGACCAAAATCCTAGTTGCAGTAGTTGCAACTACACTCCAAAAATTGTGCATCACTATTCTGTGTGAGTTGTGAGAGTGTGTGTCAAATGATGTCTAGCGCCCTCTTATTTATAGTCTTCCAAGTGACCTAACTGGGCCAACTTGTACTTTTGGAGGATAATAATTTAATATAAATTATTATCTTGAGCTAACTTGCCTTCTACGATTTTTATCCAACGTTTTAGGGTTTCTCTTGCTTCCCAAAATATTCTACTCGCGTCAAAGGTTACACGTAGAGGTTAACACCTCCCACAACTACCATAATATTGTTGGGCCCCAACAACCCCCTTCTTTATTTTTAATAAAAATCTAGGGTCCCTTGAAATTTTACTTGGATTCTTCGGTTTTTTTTTCCTTTGACTTGATTGGATTGGTATTGGTTTGCTTTGTTTTGAGGTTGGTTTGAGTTTATATTATTTTCTTTTGTTTGGTTTGAATTTCATGAAATCCAAATGCCATTTCATTTTTCTTTCTACAGAGTTTTGATGTTAATGGACTATCTTCATAATTTGGGACTTTGTTATTACTTCTTCCTTATTGAATTTATCTGCTATGAGAATGGCTTGGTTGAAGACATGGATTAGTAACAATTATTTTACAGGAAGAACGTTTATTGCGACACATCTTTTCTATAACATTTGTTCATATTTGATCAAATTTGAATGAGGGAGAGATGACCATAGAAATCTTAATTTAAATGAAAACATTAATTTTTATCAACTCGTTTAAATTATGATTATGTTTTCATCTTTTGCTCATTAGCAATCATTTTCACAAAATCATTTGGTGGGTTTAATTAATTAAATTCTTTTGTCATCTTGCATCCCATTTCAAAATAAAAAAATAAAAAAAGAATTATCTATCATTTGTTTGATTTTGTGAAAACCCAAAATTAATATTTTTCTCCTCTCCATCAACTTGAAAATTCTAGAATTTTAAGATCATATTTGAAAGGAAAATATAAACAATATTTGTTTAGAACTTATAGTTAGTTTAAATTCATTTTAATTTTACTGTTCTAGATTTTGTTTTATTCACAATTTTTAGGTTATTAATTTGGTTTCTTTTTGTTTCATAGGTTTCTATTATCAGTTATTTGGTACATATGGCTTGATTTTATTATGTAAATACGTTCAAGATAATTGATCCAAAAATAATATTGGATTGCTGCAAAAAATTTATGAGCAACAACAGATAAGATTTGGAAATGCGTTCAAGAACAGATAGATGATTTTGTGGGATTGATTTCTGCCAAACCGTAAAGAATCTGAAGAAGCAGTTGAAAACCCATCTCTAGAATGGACCCATTTAGCGTAATCACGATCTTTTTCCCAAACAAATGCACGATTTGAGAGATATGTTTGTCTCTTTACGAGGAAAATTTCATTCATTCATTGCATAAATATATGAGAAAGTTCAAAGCCCAGGTGATCCAAAGAATTTCAGAGGAGGATTTTGATCTTTTATTTTTTGTATATTATTTATTTTGTAAACTTTTTCATTTCAAATGGAGTAACGGATGGTTGGAATCTTTGGGAGAATGGATCAGTATTTTCAAAGAAGAATATGGAATTCCAGGTTGCTTAATGGATTTTTTCCTATGAGTAAAATGGTTTTGTTTTTATTATAATATCTTCATATTCTTTGAGTAATTGATTATGTGTTGATTTAAATTAGCTTTAGTCTATTTTATCAATACATGGTTAATTTCTATCATTTATGTATTACTTTTTTCAATCTTTAAGAGTCTATTATCCCAAAAAAATCATTTTGGACCTTATGATGAACTTGTTATACTGAAACTATATGGGATACAATTTACTCTTGGGCTTTTGTCCTTTTGCAGACTGTGCAATGTTAATATTGTTTCTCATATAGTTTCTGAATATGAAACTTTATTTGTATTGAACTAGCTTTAGACTATTCTGCATATAATTTTTCATGTTATGTTTTCATTTATATGGTTCATTATATTTTGATTCCTTTAATATCAGTGGCCGATCATCTATTGATACATTTTGAGTTTACGTCTAATGTTGGATAGTTGATAATACCATTTGCTGATGATTGAAATTTCTTTCATTTTCAGTTATTGGATATTCTAAAGTCACATGATATATAATCATTTGTCTTTCTGTCATGATAAACTCGTTCTCGAATATAAAAGACTTCTTTGAGTTTCTTCAGGAAGTATTATGCTTGCCTTTGTCATAGGTTTACACTTGACATAGGTTAAGAAAAGATCAGACAAATACAGAGAGATGAATTTAGCTTAGTACTCTTGATCAACAAGAGGTTAGTCAATTTATTATTTATTTAATTTGTTGATTTGTGAATGAATAGTGATTGCATCATTTAAACGTTAATTTGCTTTGTTTATTTTCATTATATCATTCACAATCATACTCATTCGTTGTTTACTAGTTTGATATTTAGAATATTAGAATAATTTTATTTATATGAATCTTGTTTAGATCCATTATATTAAACAATTACTTTCACAAGGCTTTTCTCAAACCTTGTAAACTGTATATAACCATTGTACATGAACACTGTTAGTTAAACATTTACAAATAAAGTGTTGATTGATAGAGTTGTATCTTTAGTCAATCCACATATTTTAGTTATTTTAAGATCTTTGTTGGCTGATAGAGCCATAAAACTCGTCAGGGGAGATTATCCCAAACGGCTTGGGTTAATTAGACAACCCCGGTCCGGATCTTCCCTTCTCATTGACAGTTTGTCATAAATGCCCGTCAACAAATGGCGCTAGAAGGAGGGCCTTGCAGGATTCTTTGTTTCGAATGTATTTAATTCCCCATGGCTCCCCAAATCACTGTGTTGGAACATGCTTTCCACTTCTCATTACCTGATATTCCCAACGAGACATTCTCTCGCTTGTCCAAACTCACCTTTGATGGTGGGGGGGATGTTTCTGCAAAAGACCATATTAACAAGTTTTGGTGTAAATGCATCAAGCATGATATTTATGATTTAAAGGTTTTATGCAGATTGTTCGCTTTTACTTTCAGGGGTCGGATTAAACATTGGTTTGAGTATTTTCCAACATATCACATTATTGATTGGTTTCAATTTGTAGAGGAATTTTTAGATTCTTTTGAAATCTATGATTACAATCGAGTATGTGAAGAATTTTAGGCTCTACTAATCAATGATGATTCATCTCCAGAAGGATTTTCAACAAGAATCCATCATGTTCTCTGTAAATTTAATCTTGATGACATGTCATTTGTACTAAATCTCCTCTCTGATGTTTGTGCCCTTTTCATCCAACCATTTTCAATTGCAAATGATGAATCAATTACAAATCCTATCCCTCAATTGTGAGAAGAATTTTTTTTGCAGGATGAGAGGAATCCATCTGAAAATTTTGAACAAGCAAGGGAGGTAGAATCTATTGAAAAGGTTGTTACTAACAATCAAACTTGTTTTTCCTCTGAATCATTGTATATTCATTCCTCAACCATTATGGAAGAAGATTTGATGTTGGGTCAAGGTGAATGTCCATATTCTTTGAACTCTTGCTCTAATCAGTACTTAAATTCATTTATTGAATAAAACTTAGGTGATGAAAATGATCTTAAGCATTCTAACATTCCTATGAAACTGATTAGAGATGTAAATCTGCAATTTGAAGAAGAAACCTTAAACCTTCATCTAAAAATCATACATTATCCACAGGAAAGATTAGATGTTTGTCATGAAAGTTTTGAATTGTCTATCATACATGAGGCAAATTTAGATGATCATATTATGTTGAAGGATTTATCACCAAAACAGAGTGAAATTTTTAAGGAAAGTGAAGAGGAATGTCTTGAGAATACCATTGTTAATTATCATAGCTCAAGAGATTCTTTTCATGTGCTCATTTCTGATTCCTTTTACTCTTTATATCCCAATCTCTTCTTAGATTCTGGTGGACATGATACTTTACCCATGGTATCTTACTCTTTTCCATCACAATCAAATATTTTCGATATGCCAAGATTTGGTGAAATTAATTTCAAACATAAAATTTATGAAGTCGGATTTGACGCTCTTTCACTTTCATCACTCACATGGAAAAAAAACATGTTGCAAGATGATTTTACACGATTTATTTTTGAAAAAGACAATGCACTCATTCTCATGGAGATCAAATATTCTACATTGAATATTCATTCTTTGGTTAGTTCAAATTTTAATGATTATGCTTCACGTTTTGAAACGATCCATCTCATCAAAGGAAGTGTCCAAACCAGTAATCTAATTGATTTAATGAATCCTCTTATGATATGTTCCCCATTGACAGATCTAGTTCAACGAAGTCATAGTTTGCATCCTAATTTTTATGATAGGATCTTAGAATGGCTTGAGGATTCATATGTAAAAAATATTAATAATAAAGATAAAGTTGTTCTTGCTTTGATTCTACCTAAATATCTAGGAGGTAAGCATGCCTTGATTTTTTTAGGTCCTCCATGTGAAGAAATTGATGAACACTTGAAGAATTGTCAAGAGGATGGGGCACTTCGGCCTTGGCTAATGTTTTTTTCAGGTCCCCATCATATTGACAAGTTTTCCAAACTTACTTACATTCTTCCATGCCATTATGACCCATATCACGACAAGATTGCAAAATGAATGAAGGATTCATACATCAAGAAGTTTCAAAAGAATGGAAAGGTCGTGGTAGCTTTGTTTTTAAATGAATATATAGGAGGTAAGCATGACATATTTCTTTTGTATCTACAAATACTCCATTCTTTTATTCTATTTTTCGAATTTCTATGCCTTGTAGGATTGAAGATGCTCTTGTGGTTGCACTGGAAATATGATTTTACTTAGCGTTTTGATCTATGTAGAAGTTAGAGTAGGGGTAAGAATAGAGTCCTTTTGGGTTTTTCTTGCCTTTTCACTTTTTTTTCTTTTGAATAATGCAATTATGAAGGCATGTGTTTATGCAAAGAGAACCATAGTTTGAATGTTGTCAGGGAAGTATTCTTTCAATTCCTTTATTTTCCCTTTTCGCAACTATCTTGATTAAATGTTTCTTTATCAAAACTTGGCAACATCATGCAATGATTTCAAATATTATGAAGCATTAATAAATAGATTATGGATTTGATCTTAGTTTTACCCTAACAAACACAGATTACCATTGCACGTAATTGTAGTCATCCTCGTTAAGGATTTTTCTGTGACTTTTAATAATAAGCTTGGTCAAAATGATGTATCATGCATCACTATCTTAAGAAAAGAACCTTCCTATATGCAAAACTCTGAATTGTGTTGTTCTTCCTTTTGATCCTCTTTCTCTATGAGAGGTTGACCTAGTTTTGTTTTTAGTCAAATTCTTTTTAAAAGTGAGCTTTTGCTATTTCGATTTTGTTTGTTTTGATATACTTCTAATTTTGAATCCCATTAATAAAATCTGATTCAGT
>JASDQU010104058.1:51986-79668 GCA_032191745.1 Picea mariana
AATTGCATGTGTTAATTAACCATTTATGAAGCTTAATGAAAGAGGAAGAATTTAATGAAGAAGCATAGAAACCATAAGACAATATACAGATCTGAAATGAATCAATAAGAATAGTAAATGATAACAAGAGAAGTGATAACGGAGTTCGGCACAAAATTGCCTACGTCTCTGGGCCTTTGTCTCAGTGGGGGAGGCTTCTTTATTTTTGTTCAAAGCTCAAAAATACATCGCAACAATTCCATAGGGATACAAGACTGATCGGTTCTTGTTCTTCCAGATCTCTAGAACCCAGCAAAAGAAATGACACTCAAAACGGATGTCCGGAGCTCCCAGAAATGGCCCACAAGTGTCTGCTCCTTAATAGCTTCCCCGCATAAAAATGGCTTTGGCTTGGATTCCCTTCAACATAACTGTTCTCTGAATTCCCTTCATGGCCTCAAACATGCTTGGTTTATATAGATTTGAATTTGGTTATCCTTCCCCAACTTCCTGCCGAAATCTGGGCTTAAAAAGAGCCCAATATCTCCCAATAATGGCCAAAATCTCCATTAACAGGCCTGAAAATCAATAAAAATCCAATTTGTATAGTTAAAAAACCCACTCTGTAACAAAATTCAAATAAAGCCCAAAGGGTTGGCACACACACTTAAAATAGGGTCACATGCATACCATATGGCCACGCGTCAGCACCTTAGGGACTGCGCGCTGGCCCTCAATCTGCAAGCACCTGGATACATGGCGCATCTCATGTGACCTTTGGTCTATGGACAAGCCTCCCATGTGATTTTCATGTGGATAAATCCTGGTCTTGTGGGAATGGACCAAGATCCGAGGGCTAATCCTTATCATTCCCCCCCCCCCCTGCACTCATTTATTAAATGAGAGTCACATGGTAAGGTCGAATGGGTGTCCGAGGGCTGGGGCTAGGCCGCAACCCATTCCGCTACATCACATAATATATTGAAATTTAAATAATATATGGTGGGTTATATACAACAAGAAACATATAGGCACATTGGTTATTGGGCCCTTTGTGAAAGCGCTATGCTCTGCCAATAGGTCAAGGGGTCAAACCCCATGAGCTCCAAAATATTTTGTCATTCAAACTAGTGATGGGATGCCACGTGGTTACCCATGTCTGGGCCATGTGGCACCCTTTCATTGGCCCTCCATGATGCCACATGTCAACATGCAATTGGTTCCTATCACTGTCCAGTCATCGTGCTGTCACATGTCACTATGATGATGTCATGCTGACGTCAGCATTGACTTTTTGCCAGTTTGACTGTTGACTTTTTTAACTGTTTGGGAAAGCGGTCAGAGTGCGATAAATTTCACATACAACATCCATTTGAGAAAGTAACTATATGGCCGGAATCAACGTGACGAGACGACCGCAATGGAATTGGTTTCGTTTGATTCTGAGACCTTTCATTTTTTAGCCTTTTCTGGACCTAGGAAGCCTTCTGGATCTAACTCTGGATCACACCTTCCCACTAAGGACCTTTTGGTCCCCAAAAGGTTACTGACCAGTCAAAAATCTTGGGATAGGCCACCCAACTTGTCCTCTGTCTCTGGGCTCTGTCTTGTGCACCTGTATCATCAAGACCAGCTGTAACACAATCATGACAACTGACAACATATTGTTAGCCATTTGAACCTTGTTACATCTTACTGAAGCCAATATCATCCATGTAGACAACATTACTAATGATAGCATCAAAAAGATGACTGCAAATGAGATGATGTACTTATATTATTTGCACGACATGAGCTTAACTTGAAGCAACCTGTGATTGATTTTCCATTCAACAATCATTTCCTGTTCTTTCTTAAGATAGATTACTTCATTTGAAACAATTATAGGTTTGTTTCTTTCTTACACTGCCTTCTTTAATTGTTCCATTGTTTGAATTGTTTTATTTTCCTTAACATGATGAGAAAACTACATAATCTTGACCTGCTTTGGTTAATTGATATTGATTCTTTGTCCTGTAGAAGATTGCCTTACGATCATATAAGTATGGACTACCTAAGACCATTCCACATTCTCTTAATGACACTACATCACATGTTACCTCATCCACATACTTAGATGAAATTGCAAATTTGATTGTGCACTACTTTGTTGTGTGCATTTGATGATGATTGCTTATCCATTTAACTGTGTAAGGCTTATGATGTACTTGTGTTTTTAACCCCAATTGCTTAACCAATTCTTCTGAAATTAGATTAGATTGAGATCCACTATCGATTAATGTGTCTATCTTAGTGTGTTGCATGATTACCCTTATATGAAACAAGTTACTTCTACAATCAATGCCTTCACCAATTTTACCTGTCATACCAACCAATGAGACCTTAGATTCATCACCCGAATCCGATCCCAAGTCTGTGGGTCTTGTTGCCACTGCCACTGTTTGCCTTCCCTTATTTTCCTTGAACCACTTTGGCCTCTTCTCAGGATGCAACTACAAACATCTGTTCTCATCATGTCCCTCTTTCTTGCAATGCTTGCAAGAGGGCTTCTCGTCCTTTCTTGCCACTGCATTTGCCTTTTTTCCATGCCACTTCCTCTTGTCCTCTTTTCTTGAAGATGATTCCCCTGATACACTTGCTTTCCCTGCTTCAATATATGTCGCTTGAACATAAACCTCATCAAGGTTAGTGGGTCCAAAAATGAATACAATATTTCTAATATGTGCAGGTAAACCTCCTATATACTTCATAAGGTTTTCCTATGTATGTAAAGGGATATCTAACATCAATGCCATTTTTCGAAAGCCATCAGTATACTCTTGCACTGTTTGTACTTTTCTTAGTTTTAAATATTTCCATTCCATTAATGATTTTTCTTTATAACCCAAAGGATAGAATTGTTTCCTAAGTTCAGAAATGAAACTTTGCCATGATGGAAATACATTACCCACTTGTTGTGTTTTGTTTTGCAACTTGCTTTGCCACCAGATGAGAGCTGTACCTGCAAGCCTCAAAGATGCCAACTTGATTTGTGTGGCCTCATCCTTGATTTGTTGCACACTGCAGTAAACCTCCATCTGCCTGAACCAATTGTCAAGTCTCTCTGCATTAACTTCACCATCATATATGGGAAACTCAAATTTAACATCAAGTTTTAATAATGACATTTCATTCTTATGTTTATGAACATGTTTCTTTGCATTAGATTTAGAACTTGAACTTGAAGAAGAAGGAGAAGAAAGAGGTGATGATGGAGGTGAAGGAGGAATCTGAGGAGGATCCTCTTCCTCTTCACTTTTTCCCTTTGAAGATTCACCCAAAACTGGTCTCTTTCGTTCCAAGTAATCCTCGTACAAAACTTTCACCATCTCCAACATGGAAAAGAACATTTTTCGAAACTCTTTCTCATCAAGAGAAAGTCCCTCTTCTGATGCCATATTCTCACTGTGAGAATATCTATTTCTCAATCCAATTAATGGATTCTCTGCAACAAGATCACCTTCACCATGCTATAGCTTTTCCCTGGTTAACATGAAAAACTCAATCCAAACGTCAACTAGCTCTGATACCACTTGATCTGAAAAGATCTTTTAATGACTTTGGTTGAGTTATTAATTGCATGTGTTAATTAACCATTTATGAAGCTTAATGAAAGAGGAATAATTTAATGAAGAAGCATAGCAGCCATAAGACAATATACAGATCTAAACTGAAGCAATAAGAACAGTAAACCATAACAAGAGAAGTGATAATGGAGTTTGGCACAAAATTGCCTATGTCTCTGGGCCTTTGTCTCAGTGGGGGAGGCTTCTTTATTTATGTTCAAAGCTCAAAATACATCACATAAGTGCCATAGGGATACAATAATGATCTGGTCTTGTTCTTCCAAATCTCTAGAACCCAAAAAAATAAACGACACTCAAAACGGATGTCCAGAGCTCCCAGAAATGGCCCACAAGTGTCTGCTCCTCAACAAATTCCCTGCATAAAAATGGCTTTGGCTTGGCTTCCCTTTAGAATAAATCTTCTTGAACTTCCCTTCATGGCCTCAAATAGGGCTGGTTTATATAGATATGAAGTTGGTTATTCTTCCCCAACTTCCTCCCAAAATCTAGGCTCAAAAAGAGCCCAATATCTCCCAATAATGGCCAAAATCTCCATTAACAGGCCTTAAAATCAATAAAAATCCAATCTGTATAGTTAAAAAACCCACTCTGTAACAAAATTCAAATATAGCCCAAAGGGGCTGTCGCACGCACTTAAAATAGGGTCACATGCATACCATATGGCCAAGCACCAACACCCTATGGGTTGCATGCTGGCCCTCAATCTGCAAGCACCTGGATACATGGCACATCTCATGTGACCTCCAGTCTATGGACAAACCTCCCATGAACTTTTCATGTGGATAACTCTTGGTCTTGTGGGAACTGCCCGAGATCTGAGGGCTAATCCTTATCATTCTCCCCCCCCCCTGGTGCTCATTTATTAAACGAGATTCACATGGTAAGGTCGAATGGGTGTCCAAGGGCTAGGGATAGGCCCCAGCCCATTCCGCCACATTACATAATATATTGAAATTTAAATAATATATGGTGGGTTATATACAACAAGAAACATATAGGCGCGTTGGTTATTGGGCCCTTTGTGAAAGCACTATGCTCTACCAATAGGTCAAGGGGTTGAACCCCATGAGCTCCAAAATATTTTTCCATTCAAACTAGTGATGGGGTGCCACATGGTTGCCCATGTTTGGGCCATGTGGCACCCTTTCATTGGTCCTCCAGGATGACACATGTTAACATGCGATTGGTTTCTGCCACTGTCTAGTCACCGTGCTGCCACATGTCACTATGCTAATGTTAGCATGGTGATGTCATGCTGACATCGGCATTGACTTTTTGCTAGTTTGACTGTTGACTTTTTTAGCTATTTGGGAAAGCGGCCAAAGTGCGATAACTTTCGCATACAACGTCTATTTGAGAAAGTAAATATATGGCCAGAATCAGAGCGATGAGACGGTCGCAATGGAATTGGTTTCATCTGATTATGAGAAATTTCATTTTTAATCCTTTTCTAGACCTGGGAAGCCTCTTGGATCTGATTCTAGATCAAGCTCCCCACTAGTTGTCTGTACAGTGTGTTGTCAACCAGTGGAGTGTCCCCACCATCCTCAAGTTTGACTCATGATAGGAAAGGCGTTGAAGTAGACTTGGAGTCTATCATGTGAAATCTCTCAAGGAGATCTTGAGCATACTTGGCCTGAGACAGTTTAATTCCTTATGCATCCTGAATGATCTTGAGTCCAAGGAAAAAGTGTAGCGGACCCATGTCTTCCATAAAAAAACTTTCATGTAGAATCCTCTTGACTTCATAAATTGTTGAAGTTGAGAAACCGGTGATCAACAAATCATCAACATACAGAACTAAGAGTAGACGTGAATCAACCATCCTAAGCATGTAAACATTTGGGTCTGATTTACAATGTACAAAGTTTTGTGACAACATGTAGGAGTCCATCTTGGCATACCATTCCCTCAGAGCCTGCTTGAGGCCGTAAAGAGATTTCTTCAGTCGACACACCAAAGATGAATCCTGCATAAATCTCTGGGGCTGCTCCATATAGATCTTCTCAGAGAGATCACCATGAAGAAATGCATTCTTCACGTCCATCCAATGGAATTCTCATCCCTTGGTTGCCGCAATGGCAAGTGCCAAATGTATGGAATCCATCTTCACTACTGGAGTGAAGGTCTCATCATAATCAATGCCATGCACCTACTAAAAGGCTTTGGAAATAAGCTTGGGTTTGTATAAGCTAATCTATCCATCCACTACGCTCTTGGTCCTGTAGACCCATCTGCACCTGACAAGTTTCCTTCCAAAATGAAGGGGAACTAGATCCCAAGTCTAGTTCTCGAGAAGGGAGTTGTACTTCTCCTGCATGGCAGATTCCCAAAAGGGATTTCTAGCAGCCTTGCCATAAGACTGTGAATCTAAAGACTGAACCAAGAAAATATGCTTGGAGGGAAATGGTTCAGTGGAAATGAGTGCAATAGGAGGCTCCTCAAAATCATATCGATTCCTCCTAGTATCGGTTGGATCACCAACAAGATCCCCTGCATCCTGAAGAGTAGTCTATGCCCACTTGGGCCTCTGCTGTAGCTCTACATCTGCATCTGGATGCAATGAATTTGCATCTAACTATACTAACTTTGTATCTGGATCATATGAATCCTTTGAATCAAATCTCTCGTCTAAATAATAATCAGCATGTGCATGCTCATCATCTCAAACATGTGGAAGAATAAAGGTGTTTTCATGAGGATTCTGAGGTACATGCAAGACACTTTCCTCGAATTGGACACTTCGTTCAATGATGATCCGGTCCTAGGAAAGGTCAATAAGTCAGTATCCCTTCACACCATAGGGATATCCAACAAAGATACACTCATTTCTCTATGGATCAAGTTCCTTCCTCTTTTCAAATGAAATCCGGGCTCATGCATGTGAACCGAAAATGCGAAAGTGGGTCACTTCCAGTTTGAGGCCACTCCAAGCCTTGTAGGGGGTCTTATCCTTGACAAATATATGGGGAGATATGTTTTGGATGTAGGTTGCACAATTAAGTTCTTCGACCCATAATCTCTATGAAAGTGACTTTGCATGTAGCATGCAATATGCCATCTCTTTTAGATATTTGTTTTTCTGCTCAGCAACTTCGTTTTGCTGTGGAATATAGGGAATTATGTGCTGCAACTAAATCCCTTCCTCATGAAAAATATTATGGATCTCATGATTGACATACTCTCCCACATTATTAGTTCAGAGGACTTTGATTTTCTTTCTTGACTGTGTCTCAACCAGGTCTTTGAAATCTTTGAGGTGTTGAAAGACCTCTGATTTTTTCCCGAGAAAGTAAATCCATGTGAAACGTGAGAAATCATCAACAAAAATGAGCACATACCTTGCTTTGATGATTGATGGATGCGTAAAATGTCCCATGAGGTCACTATGGATCAGATCTAAAGGGGAGAAATCTATCTGAGTCTTTCCTTTGTCGAATTTCTCTTGAGGGTGTTTTCCAAGAACACATTCCTCATAGATTCCTTTGGAGAAATGGATGTCTAGTAGGCCATCAAACAATATTTTCTTGCTGATTTGTTGCATATATCTGAAATTCAAATGCCTGAACCTTTCATTCCATATCCTATTACTTTCATCAGCATGGGTAAGTAGTAAAGAAGAATATGGTTCAATAAATTGAGAAAATGTATAAAATCTAGATTGATGATTTACCTCATCGGTAGCAACCCTGGAATTGGTTTGCATGTCATAGATGTCCACTACATTTGGTGTGAATATGAATTTATTTCTGGAGCTAGAATTCATCACCTGATACATAGAGAGAAGATTGACGAAAATTTTGGTAACGTGCAACACATTCTCGAAGCTTCCGTTGGTGAGTTCAATCCTTCCTTTGCCGATGACCTCGACTGGAGAGTTGTCCCCCATCAGAATAGGAGGAAATTTGCATGCATCCAATGCAGAATAGGCTACTTTTGTGGCAGCCATGTGATGTGATTCTCCTAAATCTATGATCCAAGCATCGGGAGAGGAGTTGATGGAAATCAAGGCATGGCTAGAATTGCATTTCTTGGGATTCTGATCTTCTGGCTTCTTCTTCTTGGAAACCTCGGGAATGCGATCTCCAAGGTTTTTTTACTGAAGTATTTGAGTCATTAGATCTATTTTTTCTGCATGCATGTAGATTCTGGATGGAAACCTTTATGGAAGTATGTGCATTTCTCCATTTTTCTTCCCTTTCCACCTTTGGATCTGGAGGCATCGATGAAGGGTTTTAAGTATGCTTCCTTCTTTGGATTTGCATGAGATTTCCTTTTGTCTTTATCTTTAGATTTCTGATATTGATGGCTTCCATATTGCACAATAAGTGCATGTGCCTTTAGGCCATTTGTTTTTCCCATGTTGATGAGCTTGGTTTTCTCTTGTGTCAGGGATTTGATAAATTCCTCAAGAGAAGGCATCCTCCAGGTGGCTCCAGAGGAAAATTTGACTGAATGGAATGTGGATACAAACACAGATAATTCAGGATCTGTTAGTGATGGAAGTCACTCTTGGATTTCTTGCAGGAGCAGATCCCAACGCCCATCAGTTTTATGTCACAATAATTTTAATGGGTGATCAATGGGTAGAGACTCGAGAAGATATCGCTCTAACTCGGGAACTGACTCTGGTATGTAAGAACCAAAGAGGTATTGATCTAACTTCAGTCAGTGAATTGATTTAAAGATGAGCAGGTTGAAGACTTGGTGAGAGGAGTGAGAAAACTACCTCAGGCAACAGGCCTTTCAACAGTTTGTAGAAGAAAAACTCTGAATGCAAGATCCTCTTGGTTCAGGGCTTCAAGAAACTGAAAGGGGGACTTGACCTGATCCTCCAATTCCAAGTCGTTCAGTGCTAAGAAGATCACAAGGGCCGATTAGAAACAATGCAACTGTTACAGTGATCCAACCGTCATCATCCTATAACAGTTACAACTTGACTGGATCCTCCAATTCTGAGCTGCTCTAACACAGTGTAAACAAAGACGTGAAAGAAAATGACATTCATAAGGCAAGAAGTCTCAAGATTCCATGCATAACCCGAATAACAGTGCTTCATTAAAGTTTTACAACCGGGAGCTTCGCTCAACCATCGATCTTTACAAAAATACAAAGACTGAGCCTATATACTCAGAAAACTTCGCCTAACAGAAGCATGCTCAGTCATCCAAGGCGTGGTGTCCTTTCGATCAAACTCGGATGGATATTCTTCGTTATACTCCACCTTAACTATGCATGGCTCCTGCAAGGGGAGTAGTTGAGCCATTAAGTGTCGAGCTAGCGTGTGCAGACCTCTCTAGCTAGTCAAGGACTCGATATGGCATCGTTCGAAAAAATTGGTACACAGGACCTTCTCGGGTATACAGCTTTCCAGATCCTCCATACTTTACACTTAATGAGTGAG
Organism: Picea mariana; assembly: GCA_032191745.1. Classification (NCBI taxonomy): domain Eukaryota; kingdom Viridiplantae; phylum Streptophyta; class Pinopsida; order Pinales; family Pinaceae; genus Picea; species Picea mariana. The sequence goes on from JASDQU010104058.1 coordinate 60,996, forward strand.
GAGAGGTTTCAACCACCCCCTCTCACCTTCATTTACTCCAATTGAGAACCAAGAATGAGATTGAATCAGATGGCACCTGGAGATCATGATGATCTCCTCTGTGACTAAACTCGACGCCTTTTGTCCCTCTTGCACAACTCTTTTATTTCCGAAGTGACCACGGGCTGTGACCCTACGTTTAATCTCAAAGCACTTTCAGCGTTTGTGAATAGGAAGGAGTTGATCCTTGCTTATCACAGTTGCGATGAGCGAAATGCCGAGATGGATTAATTGGGCGCCACGCGTCCCTCTTAGATCTGACGGTCCTGAACTCACTTGGTGATACTGTGGGCCTGGGTTTGTGCATTTTTGGTGCTTTAGGGTTTTGGGTTTTGAGATGTAGTACGACATGGAACCCTCCCCCTTCGAACTCCCGAATGCTAAAATGCCGACATGACTAGATCTCATGCCACGCGCCCTTTGGATGGACGAATGTTATCCATCCTGTATGCAATATGGGAGCTATCCATCGTGCTAATCTCAGTGCAACTCCGCTAACTGCAATTTCCCGTCGACCGTTGATCTGCTCCTATGGGTGAATCTGTACCATCGACAAATATGATTTCACCCTTTTACTTGCTTGGAGGTCTGAAACGCGATTTTTCCGTGCTGCGCTTGGGCGCTTCTCGTGCAACTTGCAGACCTGAATACTCTTGTGCCCAGGACAAGAATCGTTACTAACAAGACCAATTTTGGAGATAATGGTGAGAACCATTTGTTTCTCCTCCTTAGATTTATCAACCCCGCAAGCCTTGAGTTGCGACAATAAATCCTTGAGTTTTGTAAATAAATATTGGAGATTGTCGAAGCTTTTTGGATCCAATGTGAGAAATTCCACCTTGAGCATGTGTACCCTCATATCATCCTGGTTTCTAAATATCCCTTCCAAGGTATTCCAAGCTTCATTGGGGTTTTTACAGGAAGATATGTGAAAAAGGAGATTGGGAGAAATGAGACTGCAAATTGTTCTGAATGCTTCATCCATTTGATTTAGATACTTGGATTTTTCTATGGCTGATGTCAGTTCTGTCTCTATATTCAAGGTTAACATGTGCAATCCTATGGTTTAGATATGCATGATTATCCTCTCTTTCCATGCAAATTAAATGTAAGGTGTAAGAATGAATTCTTTTGGGAATTCCATTTTTTCGTTGTCTTCAATCTTTGGTACTTGCAAAAACAATTGGTGTAGATTTTGCTTAGTAGTCTATCAACTCTGGTACCATGTAAATGTGTTTAACCTACATAGAATAGATATAACTAGAAAATACCACACACATTTGCAGAGAGAAATTGAGAAAGAAGAAGCAAGAGAGAAAGAATGGAAGAATTCTCATTAATCGTAATGAATAATGAATAATTTACACATGATATACTCTTTTTAACTCAACCAATGCACACTGGAGTTGAAACCAATGTGCCATAGTGGTGGTATAGAGTGATATGGACACACACCAACAATTATGGGAGTGAACTTCCACCTAGTCTAGTCTCTCGAGTAGTTACGAGAGTGAACTACCACCTAGTTGAGTTAACTAGTATACCAGTCTTCAGTTAATTGACTGAAAGAGAGTGAAGTGAGGAGGAGATCAAGGAATCATGGGTAATGCGCTAGTATGGTGATGATCCCAAGGATAATGCGCATTAGCTGGTGATGATCCTAATGTTGCATGGTGACAAAACCAATGTAGCATCTAGATTCCACTCAACTAGTCAAACTGAAGTGAAAACTGAAGAGAATATTCTCCTAGAGGAATATTCTCTCTAAACTTTAGGAGACTAGATAAAGACTAACAAACATAGGAAAAAACTTAGGAAAAATAAATCCTAGGTGTGTGTGAAGTAACTCCAACACTTTACTCTTAGGGTTTGTCATGCAAGAAATTTCATAATCTTTAACATGAATAAGAAAATATACCATAACCATTAAAATAAAAGGACAACTGCAGATTTACTTACTTCACCAAGAATAATCAAGCCATGAAACCCTAGATTTCCAAATAACTTTACAAAAATTGATCCAAGTTGCAAGTAGAAGACTCCAAGAGAGATGCACATCACAATTTCAGCCAATAAACCCTAAGTAGGGCGCAAATTTTAGTCCACTTCTCTCCAAGTGAGATTTTTTATATTAAAATGAATGTACTTTATCTTTATTTATACAAAACTTTGACCCTTAATTAATTTTAGTTCGAAATTAAGGTTGACCTGGCCAATTTACAAATAAATTCAAATTTGACATAAATAAAATTAATTAGCATCTAAAGACACCTCCAAGGGTGACATCATTCCATTCTAGGGTGACGTTGAGGCCCTAAGTTGGAACATTGAGCCTAAAAGGTAGGGCCTTGGCCTCCAAAGGCCCTAGATAAAGCCCACACGTGCCACTAGGATCATAAATGCCCCCAAAACGAAATCCCTAGCTCTAGATGATGTCCAGGGTCATGATGTTGACGTCCTGGCCCTTCAAGGGCCAACGTCCATGTGAAAGAGAAATATACCCCTGGGTCTAGATATGTCAGGGTGCCTCCAAAGGCAACATACTTCTTTCTTCCTAGTGAAAATATTCAATGTCTTCTTACCCTTGGATGGGGTTACAACATCCATCTATGGGCTTTAATCCCCCCATGAAGGTTTGAGATAATCATTCCCTCATGTGTACCTGTCCACTGGGAAAAGTCCTGCAACAACAAAAATTACACCCTTGAGGGGTTCATAAGTCACAGGGATCATAACATGTAAATCAGATCCAATAATCAAATTACCCAAACATGTGCATCCAACCCCCTGTTATCATTGAAATTTCGTCCGCAAATGGTTATAGGAATCCAACATCTCCAAACACCTATTAGTTCATTCATGGCCCAAAAATGAATTTCCAAAGGGAACAAACTATACAACTGGTTATAAAATTAGCATGCACTCAGAATATAAAGGAAGCGCGTGCATGTGCTCTAGTAGAAAATGCAAGGAAAGTGCACATGCGTCGGATGCACGACTATGGACCCAAAAAGCCGCGCACACCTCAAAACGACGCATTAATGATTCTGGTCAGCCTCCCACCCACTTTTGGTTAAGCTCCCAAGTTGATTTGACCCCCAAATCCGAGATGAATCTGAGTGGGGGGCTGGTCAAAGACCTAAAGGTGCCCTAAAGAGCCCCTTATTCACACTAAAGACCGGTTGGATAATGCCTCAAATATTTTCTATAAAAAGAGGCCATGGGTGCACTATATTTCCAAGAATCTATTTGTATTGTTATGTTTCCTCTATTCTCCTACAAGGAACCTCTTTCCTCATTGGAGCATACAAGAACCATTTCATTGGGCTATTCACATCACCTCTTGAGTGAATGAGATTTGGATTTCTTCACCATTTCCTTTTAGTTTTCTATTTTTAAGAAGAGCTCTCTCATTGGGGGTTCAAGATCCCTCCCTTGGAGGAAGAGGGGACTCATAAGTCTCCCTTTCTTTTTGGTGCTTTCCCACTAATATAATCTATCCATTGGTGGAATGAATATTGGTCAATTGTTTGGTTAATTTTGGTTCTAATTCCCTTATGCACTTTAGTTTAGTTTCTTTAATTGTTGTTAGCTTAGTTGTTTGTTTATTTCTTGTGCTTAATATTTCTAACTCTTGCACTAACTTCTGTCATTTCCAGCTAACCCAACTAGACTTGCAAGTGTCCCTCTTTTTCTCATTCAGGTGACAAAAAGGATACAACAGATTGGCGACTCCACTGGGGATAGGTATCAATTTCCTCCCCATTTGGTTTGTTTGAGTACTTCTTTTTGGTTTGTTTGACTTGCAGGGATCATAACCGGCCCAAGCCTACTTGCAAAAAGCTAAATTCAGAGCTGAGATAGGAGAATTTCATTTGAAATTTTCTTCTCGACCGTGTATCAGAAAGTGCAGAGGTTTTGCAGCCCATAGGCGTGCCTTCCGAGCATGTGAGCCAAGAGAACTTTTTTCCTCAGATCATTATGCGCATGTGCACCAAACAGGTCGTTGTTTATCTGCGCATTGGTGCCACATGCAACTCTGTCTACTCTGCGACCCGCGCATATGTCTAGAAATTCAACATTGTAAGGGTTTTTTGTGATGTTTTGAAGGCCCATAGCCTTCTAAATATTGATTCTATGCAATTTTTAATATGCACCAGACATAGATTCCATCCCCACATGAAGGGTTAGTCAAAACATAGACACTTAGGAGGTTAAAATCCATATTTCTCCTCTTTTTTCTTTCAATTTTCCACATGGATGGCTTGTTTTGATTGTAAAAGTTAAGATGGAATCATTCAATATCACATATATAAACACTTGCATCAAGACCATAAATCAAACTTCAATCGTAGAGTATGCTCTTCTCTCGCACCATAGAGCGATCTTGAGAATCAGAAAAACAATTGAGGGAAGATTTCATATCCCTTAAAGAAAAAATCTTTAGGAGAGAACAACAGCCCCCTTTGGGACTCCTCTTAGTTTATTTTCGAAAACATCTTAAACTTGTAAGGATCGATACATGCCCACATGATACAAAGATAAGATAGTTTTGAAACTACTTTCTTAGTTTATATCACTAGGGGAGTTTAAAGATTATTGTAACGGGCCCATACATGACCACATGTCCACAATCTAGGATAGTCTTTTGAAGCTTTTTTAGATTAAATCACATTAGGGAGTTTAAAGGATTGGTAAGGACCCACATGTCCACATGCTAGTTCTCTAGGGAATTTAAAATTCCGCAAGGTTGTACCAATGGCACCTAGTAAGATAGGTAATCAAGACTTGTAAGGACCACATGAAGTCCACATGCTGCAATGTGACACCTAACTTATTAAAAAAATTGGCACATTTATCACTTGCTCACACAAAAAGTCACTACTCACTCACATCGTTTCATCTCGAATTGTGGAGGTTGAAGTAAGTTTCCCCCAAAAGGGATTCTGAAATTATCCACCCTTTTCTTGAAGGAACTATCCACTCCCACTTAATTTGAACGAAATTGGTTCACACCCCCAATCTCACAAACGAACACATCTAATTTTTTTTCTAAAAACTCACTAAGTTTTTCTCCACAGGAGGTGCCAAAAGAAATTTTTTAGTCTAGGTAAGATCTCGGGGATAGGCATCCAAATAACTCCCCATTATCTGGTTCTCACATCTTCAAATATTAGAAGTTGTCAAATAGGGAACTTTAAATCCTCCAAGTCAAGTGTTCCTAACACCATAAGGTAGGGAGATACCCGTGAAGGGTTGAAGGTCGAGGTCTAGTTGTTCTATGTGTCCCCCCTTGAGGCACCCATCTCTTGGACGAGATCCAGCCCATGACCCATTTCTGAGGCCAAAAATCTAAATGCCACACTTTGACCGAGGTACCTAGTGACCAAATTTTAGGACATCTACCCAGGTGGCAATTGTGGGCTGCAATTGCACCTTGATCGGATTTTGTGTGGCTATTGGGAAATATCACTAGCTCTTTCGGGATATGCACCCTCTACCCTCATTATAGCTGATTGTTTCATCATTCACTAGTTCCTCTTCTGGTGTCTTTAGACCCCACTATTGAGTGCTATTGGAAGGTTCAGTTCTATTTGAGAGGAAGGACGTTACGTCTTTTTAGGACATGAACATTTGTTTTCTTTGTTCTCCCATGTAGACAAAATCCACCTATCCACATATATGCTCCTTTGTCAAATGATTTATGTATGATGCTCTTGTGATTACAACATGATCATGACATATATTGTGAAGGTCCAAGTTATACAAATTCTCTTGTTCATTTATTACTCTCATCACCATTTTCATACATTCACTTTGCTAGTTGGACATCATAGGGGACCCACAGAATCCCCATCGTTCCAGACATTTTCTAAATCTACCTCCTATTCTAGGGGGAGTTCCTATTCTTTCCAACTCATCGGCTCCACCCTCTCACACCCCTATGAGTGTTACTGTCTTGGGTTCATCTTTTCTTGGTTCCACTTTACTTGGGTCCACTTCCTAAGGCCAACTGTCCACTCTCTCTCCTTTACAAGGAAGCAGGGGGAAAAATTCTTCCCAAGGGGGAAGTACAACCCCACCCCACCACCCTCAAGGGTCGGGTACACAAACCACTCACATAATGGCTAGAACTAATCCTCTGCGACCACTTCAGATGCCGTACTTGTCTTCCCTCAACATACTAGATTTGAGCAAGCTCATGAATGATCCTATATTGCACGACCCCACATGGCCTGCAATGCCCACCAAACTACCTTCAGACATCCCCAATTTCGAAGGAAAGGCAGGAGACGACCCTTCCAACCATGTCATGACCTTCCACTTATGGTGCTCTTCAAATATCATCATGGATGACTCCATCCGATTAAGTTTATTCCAATGCACACTCACTGGCCTGTCAACCAAGTGGTATGTAGATGAAAAATCAGGGTCCCATGTGACTTTTGAATCACTGGCCAAAGCATTTTTTCCCTTCTTTCAACTAAAAATATGCCATGAAAATGGTCTCAAACTGCTCTCCGAGTTTAAACAAACCTCAACCACACATATCGTTGACCACATTCACAAATGGTGTTAGCGACGTAGTTTATGCAAAGCAGAAACCACCAAACAACAATGCCTTGATTGGTTTCGCAGGTCACTCGTCTCCCTCCTTTCCAAAGATGTGGCCTCCACTTTCCCCCAATATGAAGAGGAAGCCATCAACAAGGCTCAACAGTATGACCTCATTTATGTGCAGTTTGGATACTTATATACGATACTACATGACGTTCCAAGACCCATACCATTCAACCAAGACAAACCTGGGATGTCTCACTCAACGGACAGATTGATTGGTACCACAACACACCACAACCTGTACATCCAACCCCCACCCATGTATGGTACACCCCAACATCCATCGATATATGGTGGACTCCCTTATTACCTTCTTCCCCTTTACCAAAAACCATACCCTATTGTACCCCCTCCACCCATGAGTGGACCCACATCGACACCCATGATGCATCGGGCTATACAACCAAGTTCTGGTACCCCCTCTACCTCAGCTTACACCCTGAGCACTAGTGAAATCAATGCACCTTCCTATGTACCATACGGATAATTGCCACAAAATAACCCATACTTTCCATTTCCTGGTCCTCCCCAACCCATGGCTCCACCATAAGGACAACCACACACTGGGGTTATCTTTGTTCAACCCTCTCCCATTGAATAGTTTCAAAATTTTGAACAAATGAATAAAAAAAATCTGAAACATCAGTCAAATAATGCCAAAAATAAAGGAAAAAACCAAAACAATAATAATCCAGGACCAAGAGGAAATAACCCCCAACAAAACCAACCTGCTGGGGGAAACTAGAATCAAGGGAAATAGAACCCCCAAGGGGTAAATCACAAAAAATGCCAATGAAAGAATAACAATAACCTCCAAACAAACTTCCTTTGTGCCCTTTGCAGTGAATATGGCCATTATACTCACCATTTCCCCCAAATAGCCGACTTTAAATAGATGAAAGAATCTGTAAACGGACCACGTCCCCCAACACCACCTTCCCCTCAGTAGGCCCCACAACAATACGTGCAACAACCACCCCTAGTGGTGTTAAAAAACCCTATTCCACACCAAGGGGTGATGAATACCCAGTAGGAAATGCACCCTGCCCCACCACATATGGGACAATATCAAAACCCTGGCACTCTTGCAGATCACACTATCCTCCTCACTAGCAAAGAAGAAATTCTTCTACAAACGCTCAGTCGTGAATACATCACACCCCTTGAATCTAGTCCCACCACTTAAAAAGTAGTTCCAGTTACAACAGGACCGCTTCTGATGATCCTGTACCCTAACACTGAAACCCCCCTTCAGATTCCTCACATCCCATTACGATGGAATGTCAACAACCCTCAGGATAGGGTAGCACACAATTACACTTTGGTTGATGATTTGGTGCAATCCCCTGCCACCATATCAGTCTTGGAAGTCCTTCAAACTTGTCCCACTGAATAGAATTCATTACTCTCCACCCTAGGGGAAGTCAACCCTGCTGATACTAGACTCATCACATTTGATCTAGATTGTGGGGAACCCCGTCTCCCTGCTTTGGTAGCTTTCCAGATACCAGTCAAAATTTGGAACATCACAGTTCATCGATGCATCATTGATGAAGGTGCATCCAAATGCATCATGTCCAAAACAGTATGGCAGAAACTTGGCTCTCTCGAGCTAATACCATCCGCCATCACTTTGAGAGATTACAATGGACAACCATCCTCTCTTGAAGGGCTCTTTCAAAATGTCCCCGTGGAACTCGGGGGAAAACCATCCTTATTAACATTGAATTTATTGACGCCCCACTCGATTACAATATCTTGTTTGGACATAGCTACATGTACTCTATGAAGGCATTCACCTCTTTTGTGTTTCGCACGATGATTTTCCCCCACAACGGGAAGATCATCACCATCGATCAAGTTTCACATTACGAGCCTAACCCTTCCTCCAACATCGATAACATCCTACCTTTTGTCCACATTAATCCATATGCCTACCCACTCGTCAAGATGGGCCCCAGAATTTTCAAAGACCCATCCTTTATAGGGACATACCATAGATCACCCCCACTCATACATCTCTCAGCTAAAGTATGCATCATATCTTCCAATGGAACTAACACTGGAGATACCGTTCCTCCCACCGAGGCTTCTTCACTTCCTGACGTCCCACTAGTCGCAACACTCCTACCTCAGGAATCCCCTGAGAACTTTCCAACACCACTTGTTCCCGATGTCCATCTCCCCCAGGGTCACATCTCAGTTTGGGAGAAAGTCTCCCAAGCCATTACTCAAATCCCCTTCTTCTACCCCCCACCAAGCGTACAATATTTCCAGGTAGCTGAAACACTTACTCTACCTAACATGGTGCTTTCCATCCTGGTTTGGTATCTACACCCACCTGATATGGTTCCTCAACCATCCCTCCCTCCCCAAACAAAGGGAATCCCAATGCAGATCCCAGTCCTCACTCCCACTGCAACACCTCCACTCTCACTTGCTGGGGCCACTGCTACAGTTGGGGGTCGAAGGAAGAAGAAAGATCCCACCACTCCACTTCCCCCCTGAGTTCAAATTCCTTGCGCACTATGCGAGAAAGAAGGACACCCCACCAATTGATGTTTCTCTCTCCCTGAGTTACACAATTTAATATGACTTCCTTGAGCAACCACATTGCTCGTTGCTACACCCAACTCACCTAGTACTACCACCGTGTCTCTGATTATAGGTAACACAAGGTTGCGAACCAAATTCACACATGCCATCTGTTCAAAGTATGGCCATTACACCCACCATTTTCATGCACTACCTCAATTTCGACAAACACTAACGACAATACGCCAAATATTTCGACAAGAGTTCCCCCCATCCACGTCATCAAGTACTCCTGTCACATACATCCACTATGTCACGACCTCAGTTAACAAACAGATGAGATGCCCTTTCTTTCTTTGTGAATCACTGGATCATTTCACATACCAGTGTCCTATGATCCTTGAATACATGCATCACCAAATGGCCCTTATTCAGAATCCTACAGCCCCCCCATTTCCAGAGGTACCGGTGATTACCCCTACTCTATCCCCCAATGTCGTTCATATTATCTCACCTGAGACTAAGGCACTCCCCACTCCTCCATGGTTCATGGATAACTTATATGAGGATTTTCCCCCAAATCCCCCCAATTATCCAGTACATTTCCCCACAAAAATCTTACGCCTGACTACAATTTTTAACCCACAATATCTCGATATTTGGTTTATGTCGAGCACACCATCACAACCTCCTTGAAACTCCCCTACATATTCACCACCGGAAGATAATCATACGGTGACACTCACCAATGTTACTCCCCGGGATCCCCTATATTCTTGCTAGTTCCATTATGACGAAGACATCTTCGAGGAATTAACTAGTCCCGAGATTTCCCATGGACTGCGCTCCATCACAGAGTTCTCTGTTTCTCGTAGAACTCCTATGAGCCCCCTAGCCAAGACTCCATATGCGCAATCGAAACCAAGGATTTCATCCCATCCGGGAATATAGATTGGTTCAACAATCCTATCCCTACCCCCGACGCTTTTGAAGAAGGAAACATGGCCAACATTTCCCCCACTGTCAAAATCAATATTTCCATCAAACCTAACATCGTAGAGGAAATCACCATTGGTGTTGCATGCTATCCTAAAGAACTTATAGCTTACAAATCTCTCTTCCAAGAATACCGAGACATTTTTGCCTGGTCATACATAGAGATGCCTGGCCTTAATCCTTCTATTGTTGAACATCGTATAGACACATGGCCTGATATCGCACCTGTACGACAAAAGCAACGTCCACTACACTCATCCAAAGCGATGGCCATCAAATCCGAAATTGAAAAATTACGCGTTGCTGGGTTCATATACCCAATCGCATATACGTCGTGGGTCTCCAACCCCGTCCCTGTTAACAAAAAACATGGCACTATTCACATATGCATTGACTTTCATGATCTCATCATGCCTGTCCCAAAGACAACTTCCCAATGCCCTTCATCGACCAAATTATTGATGATTGTACTGGCCATGAAGCCTTGTCCTTTATGGATGGTTTCTTTGGCTACAATCAAATTCAGATTCATCCTGCAGACCAATACAAAATCGCATTCACTACCCCATGGGGTACTTTTTCATATCATGTCATGCCTTTTGGCCTCAATAATGTCGGTGCGACATTCCAACGGGCCATGACATACGTTTTTCATGATCTAGCTCGCATCATCCTCGCCTACTTAGATGATCTCACTGCTCGATCTAAGAAACACACTCAACATCTAGATGACTTACACGTCATCTTTCACCGGTGTCGTCAGTACAATATTCTCTTGAACCCCCTCAAGTGCGTATTTTGCATCACTGATGGATGCCTCCTTAGGTTCATCGTTTCCCAATGCAGCATCACCGTTGACCCCCTCAATGTCTAAGCCATCACTGAAATTCCACCACCTCATAATTTATGCCAACTCCAAAGCCTACAAGGCAAAGCTAACTTTTTAGGCCGCTTTTTCCCCAATTATGCCTCTTGCACACATAGTTTCCTTCATTTATTGCGTCACGATATCCCATTCCAATGGGATGAACATGCCCAAACCATTTTAATGATTTAAAAGCGGTGCTCTCCAACACCCCTTTGATTATTCCACCCGACTATGATCATGACTATATCCTCTAGTTATCGGGCTCAGCCGTCTCAATGGTAGGAGTTCTTGCCCAACTAGGGGATGATGGCCGTGAGCATGTAATTTACTATATTAGTGAAAATCATTCAGGACCACCCCTGAAGTACAATCACAAAGAGAAACTTGCCCTTGCAGTTGTCCTTGTAGTCCAAAAACTATGCCATGACATCCTACTTTGCACTACCAAAGTCGTGGAAAATTCCAACCCCATGCAATACTTACTCAGTCGCCGACAAATTAATGGAAAATTTTACTGATGGATCATCATCCTTTAGGAGTAAGACCTCTAATTTTCAACACCCAAGAGAAAGAAAGACTTCATCCTCGCCGAACTCATTACAACATTTCCTTTAGATACTACTAGTTCACCCATCAATACATACTTCCCCGACAAACACCTCTTCTACATCCTCTCGGATGATCCTTGGTACGACTATCTCCTCGTCTACCTTCGAACACAGAAGTTTGGACCCCACCTCTCCAGAGACGATCGTCGACATATTCAACATCAAGCCCCTCGATATCTCCTTATCGGTGACATCTTATATCGACGAGGGGTCAACACCATACTTCATTGATGTTTGACCATCGACGAAGATGACAGAGTTCTGAATGATTGCCAAAGTGGCGCTTGAGGTGGTCACCTCTCAGGGTTGTCCAACGACAAACAAATCATTTGAGAGGGCTACTTCTAGCCCACATTTTTTCATGAATGTATCCACACCATGAAACGCTGTGACAAATGCCAACTTTATGCCCACAAAGCACAAGCGCCACCCGCTCTTTTACACCCAGTCATCACTGCCAGCCCCTTTTGCAAATGGGGCATTGACTTCATGACTTGTAACCCTCCATCCAACAATGGACATAAGTACATTATCATGGAAGTCGATTACTTCACCAAGTGGGTTGAAGCCATGCCCACCTTCAACAACACCATAGCGCATTTTTTCTTTAATCATGTCATCACCTACTTTGGATTCCCACTACAGTTAGTCTCTGATCACGAGAAACACTTCGAGAATGATATCTTCATTGAAATCTCCTCCCGGTTAGGTTTCTCCTATGAGTTCGCTTCCCCCTACTACCCTCAGTCCAACGGACAAGTAGAGGCGGTCAACAAGGTCCTTAAAACCATGTTGCAACGTATTATCAACAAACATAAGACCAATTGGCATCATATGTTGTTTTTAGCACTATGGGATTATCACACAACAATTAAAACCACCACTGGTTTTACACCCTTCCATCTCATCCATGGGGTCGAAGCCACTCTCCCCATCGAGTGCGAAAATCCCACCTTACACACCGCTATTGAGCATTTACCTAACATTGGTCCAATGGAGCAGCGCTTGCTGAACCTAGAGTCACTGGATGAATACCATCGATCTTCATTAAAGAACAACGAGGCAACCAAAAAATGGTCAAAGGCCAACTTTGACCGCCATGTCAACCTTCGCTCCTTTAACGAAGGAGACCTCATCGTTGTCTATGATATCGTGCACGATATGCTTGGCCATGGAAAATTTGAGTCGTTATGGCATGGACCTTACATCATTCAACATTGTCTCACTAAAGGCACCTACATCCTGGTCTCTCCCGAAGGCCACCCTCTCAAAGAACCTATCAACGAGTTGTACTTAAAGAAATTATACGCCTGAGCGTAGTCATTCTACACTAGGATTTTTAATTTTTGTACACGTTTTGTAGCATTTGTAATCTTCTTTTTTCCCTCCATGCCTTTTTTCTGATCTACCATTTGTGTTATTGATAGATTATCCCTCCATCGGCCTACCACATCGGTTACACTGACGGAGCTAGCCGGTGGACACAAAATCTCACTTCGACCGCTTGGGCCCTCTATACCCCCTCACATGAACTTCTCCACTCCAATGACATATGTTTGGGCTCAACAACCAACAACCAAGTAGAATACAAAACCTTCAGTGGGCTCCTCGCCGAGGCCAGTCACCGTCATATTCTCCACCTTAGCGTCTTACTAGATTCCCAGCTCATCGTCCTGCAACTCAACAATGTGTACCGTGTCCGCGATCCATGTCTCTTCCATAAATACCTGCAAGTTAGACTTTTATCTTGACATTTTGATTCAATCACATTTACACATATTCCATGACAATACAATCAAATAGCAGATAATATGGCTAACCTAGTGTTAGATTGGCATTTATCACATCAAGATACCATTACACATACATAAACCATCAAAAGTTTGTCACAACATATAGATTAGACATCATAAAAAACATCACAACACATCATCACATGTGAACATCACAAAGATCCAAAAATGTATATCCATATATATAAACTGATCACTGTGCCATCAAATGTTTACAAAAAATAGTACAACATGTACATCGCCCATAGGCAGGTGAATCCCCTCATCTCTATAGGTACAAAATAGGTGTCACACTACCATATATACAATATAGGCTCACAGGCCTCTATAAATACAAAAAATAAATACATCAAGCACTCATGGTGCCACTAGAGCACCTCCACCAGGTCCTTTGTTAGGAGGTGGGGCCCCACCAGCTGGAGGTCCGCTCGGTCTAGGGGGCAGTCGCCCTGTCATTGTTGTTGCCGCTATCATTTCTCGGTGAATCAGGGTCTGCAACTCTGCTTTTCCTCCCAAAAACTACTCCAAGACTCCCTTGTCATGGATCTACATCCACATGCCCTCAGGAACTCCCTGTAGCACCGCCTCCAATCGACGATGAAAATCCTCTAGCATTCCATTGGTCTCTTCCAATGGAGCATGTTAAGGCCCTGCACCAGGGTCATCAAATTGACACATCCTACTATCTCTATCAACATCCACTGGCCTCACACTAGCGTCATCCCTTCGATGTCTCTTGCCTACTCGCGGATCCCCCCATGGCGTTCTCTCCGGCCCCTGGTGAGCTGACACTCTAACCAACTCCATCTCTCGACCTTGTGGCCCCACATCTGCACACAAAGCAAATAAGAGCTAGCATCAACATCCATCCATACATAAAACATATTCTATAATAATCAAACCATCAAATACATCAACATACCTTTGTGGTCCAAAACCTCTCCAGGATAGTTCATCCCACCATACGGGTATCATAGGATGATCTATGGCATTTGACACCACACACGTGCTAGCTTGGCCGTAAATTAATGGCCACCCTCCCCACCCCCATGACAAACCAAGATAGTTTCCCATCGCATCAATCACGACTCTCGCGCACCAGGCGCATCCAACAAAACTCTTGGGTGCAACATGAGCACCCTCTCCAAAAACCAGGCCACTAAGATAGACCCAAAGGAAAAATCACCGGAGTTGACAGCTCGACACCAGTTAAGCTTCCATATCATATTGGTGTGTAGCATCAAGCCCCACGCAAAATGCTCTCCACCCAGGGCCCTCTGCATGATCCTCAGCTGACCACCACTGATCCGGTGAGTAGCGAGGGATCCATAGACCCTCACAATCATCGTTGCAATGCAATGATGCACAAGGGAATCCATTTCCCCAATCCTCACCACTGAGCTTGACATAAAGTCCTCCTTGGAACAATACGTTAGTGCCAAGTCAGCCAACTATCCATCCCCTGGAAACACGGGATCAGCAGGTAGAGGGATTCCCCAAAAAGGGAGCCCAGTCAAGAAATACATATCCTCTGTCGCAGAGAATGTGAGTTTCTCTCCCCGCACAATGAAGCACTGCAGATCAATGCTCCACATAGATATCAAAAACTGTAGTAGGTACTCATGTGCCTGCAACAGTGAGCAGTCAAAGAACTTTAGCAACCCACAGGCTACCAAAGGTCCCCACACACCTACCTCCTCATCTCTCACTGCCTCTCTAAGGCGCACCCAATCTCTCTTCCTCCAGTGGACCGACATCCTCAACTGGTCACCTACATCCACATACATAGTACTTGATCAAACATCAGAACACATAAAAACACCCAAAATTTCAAAAAAGACAAGTTTGTTTTACACTCCCTAGCTTTACCTCATGTGCGTGGTTGTTTTCCCCACTGATGTGCACATGCGCGCACCTGTTCTTCCCATAGCTGTGCACCTGACAAAGATACAAGGGCACATTTATGCACCCATGTCACACACACATACATGCATTCATGCGCACCTGTTCGCTACACAGTTGCGCACACATGTGCATCTGTCAAAGAAATAGTCGCGCACAAGTGCATAGCTATGCTTCGAACAGGTGCACATCCAATGCATGCCTATTTTCCTCATTTAGGCACCTCCATGCATGATTTTCCCAATTACAGTCGTGCACCCAAGCGTGGGAATCCTTTGATCGCTCGTGCACTAGGGGGATCACCCTCACAAAATCCCTCTGTATGGCCATCCGTACGACCCTGCCCAAAATAGAAATCCTAATTACTATGCAGAAGGATACGACCACTGACCTGGCTCTCGCAAATATTGGATCAGCTGGCTCGAACTCCTAGAATATCCAAATCTCCTCTCAACCCTCTCGTTAACTCACTATAGCAGTAGGTACAAATGAGGTGGCAATGTGGGCCCTACAGCTATATATAGTCCCTTTTGCCAATCTTCCATGCTCAATTACAGGAGCTCCGAGCGTCCATTTTCTGATCCATCTTCAACCACGGGATCAAGATCCCACCACCTACACAGTCACATTTCCTGAGTCACCATCCACCCTTGATCCCCAGGGAGCATTTTTATCACACCACACCCAAGTATGCATGCTCATGTTCAAAATGATCAAATAATTGTTATTTGTCCTTTATCTATAGATATTTTTTACGTCGGATATTTGGTTTTCATGTGTTCAGGTACTTGGTCATCACTTATCAACGCAGCGCCTTCATGTATATGCTTAACACTGGCATGTAATTATTCCCCCTGAATATCAATTGCATGTCCCAGTCACACCCTCCGACATTTACCTGTAGGATCCTCACACCCAGATCTGCAGTACTATCGCCTCCGCTACATTTCAAGTATTGTCACCCAATAGCATTCTCCCCCACATGAGTTGTCCCATTCATAGTCCCCCTTGGCACTTTGACACTCATGCCTCTTTCACCCTCTAAGGATGGGAGTCCTGATAGTCTTACGCATTTCCGAGAATCAGCCACATACTTCTTCTCCTCATTATTCTATCCTTCCCAATGGACTCCCAAGATCTCTCATCATGGTTTCACTTTGAATACACCTCTGCAGTATCATTAAACTTCCATTTCATCCACAATCAATTTGCACGTCTGCAAATTTCCCTCCATTCATTTACCTCATACAGAAACCCACCCATGGGGCCCCCACCCTCCACCAGTTTTTTCAAACATCTTGCAATATCACAAGCCAATCCATCTTGCACTAGGGCACCCATTTCTGTATATGCACACTTATCCCAAATTATTCTTTATTCATTTGGTAATTGTACAAATCCTTTCTTTCCAACATTTACATAGATTTTTTTTGTTGCCTTTAGCAACCTTCTTTTCTAGAAAAGCAACCCCTATCACCCTTAGTTGGGGCATTCCTTACCTTATACTCTTGTTGAACTCATCCATAAACCCTGAGTATCCCAACATCCATGTACCTACGATCTCTGAGTTTGTTTACTTTGTCATGCCTCTGGCACAATTTAACCCATGTCTAGTCATCCCCCTAATGCTAGATTCAGTTTCATGGTTTCTGCCACTCACACTTCACATATATCCCCAACCTATGGAAGTCTTGAATCTCACCCCATATTGACTTCTTCCATGTTCCTCATCAGTTCCTGATCGGATCCAGTGGATTTCATGAATCCCTTTGCTTCTTGGAGTCGTGTCTCCCTTTTTGTCAACATCAACACAGTTTCCAGAAGGGCGACAGTATCTTGACTCTCATTACCTTTACAATGAAGAGTCTCGGACGACACATAGAGAACCATCATTCCTCTCTACTATCGTTGACCCCCATAACATTTGACTTGAACACTCTCTCATGTTACGGTGGGTCTTACTTTGCGAGTATTGCAGTTTTTTTTTTTATATTTGTTGAATACCTCTAAAATTTGTTGGGCTATCAATGCGCGCGAATCATCGACACTTCTTCCAGGTGTCATCGCCTCTTTTCAGAGTATGGTCACCATCAGAAATTTCCTATGCCATTTTCGACTTGCCCCGGAGGGCCTGTCATCTACGCCAACATACCACTTTAGTTACTGTATTCCACATTTTAAGTTACATGACACAAACATGGGGCATGCCCACCTCGTTTGTACACAGTTTTATTTTTCCACACCTAGCGAAAGGTTTGGGTCCCACAGGTTCCCCTCTCCCTCCAATGGGTCACTCTTGCAATCCCTCTCAATGGTTTTTCTTACAATGGTACTCTCAGTAGAAGAAACATTGATGTATTTTGGCTATACATATGCTCCTAACCTCACACATCAGGGGGAATATGTTATCACTGAAATTTCGTCCACAAATGGTTATAGGAATCCAACATATCCAAACACCTATTAGTTCATTCATGGCCCAAAAATGCATTTCCAAAGGGCACAAACTTTACAACTGGTTACAAAATCAGCATGCGCTCAGAATATAAAGGAAGCATGTGCACGTGCGCCAGTCGAAAATGCAAGGAAAACGCACATGCTTCTGATGCAAGACTGTGGACACAAAAATCTGCACACACATCATAACAACACATTAATGATTTTGTTCAGCCTCCCACCCACTTCTGGTTCATCTCCCAAGTCGATTTGACCCCCAAATTCGAGTTGAATCCGAGTGGGGGGCTGGTCAAAGACCTAAAGGTGCCCTAAAGAGCCCCTTGTTCACACTAAATACCGGTTGGATAATGCCTCAAATCTTTGCTATAAAAAGAGGCCATGGGTGCACTATATTTCCAAGAATCTATTTGTATTGTTATGCTGCCTCTATTCTCCTGAAAGGAACCTCTTTCCTCATTGGAGCATACAAGCACTATTTCATTGGGCTATTCACATCACCTGTTGAGTGAATGAGCTTTGTATTTCTTCACCATTTCCTTTTAGTTTGACATTTGTAAGAAGAGCTCTCTCATTGGGTGTTCAAGAGCCCTCCCTTGGAGGAAGAGGGGACCCATAAGTCTCCCTTTATCTTGTTCGACAACACAGGTATTCCAACAGAGGATGAACACCTTCAGTAACCACTCACATAACCAGATCAAAGATCAACACACCGATGTTTTCATGTGGTAAAACACCTATGGGGAAACATCCACGGCCCCAGCCAACGCAGCCACTTGGAGCAGTTTATTAATGCAAAGAAAAAGATTACAGAGAGATTTTACAAGAGAGTTTCTTACAATCGATCATCGGCAAAT
>JASDQU010104058.1:88459-117205 GCA_032191745.1 Picea mariana
AATGGAATAGTCCTCTCAGCCCAAAAATGTATGAAAATTTCAGAAAATGGAGATGAGGCAACTTGGCTTCACGATCTCGATCTACAACAGGAGCGGGTCTTCAAACAGGCTCTGATACCATGTTCGACAACACAGGTATTCCAATAGAGGATGAACACCTTTAGTAACCACTCACATAACCAGATCAAAGATCAACACCCCGATGTTTTCACGTGGTAAAACCCCTACGGGGAAACATCCACGACCCCAGCCAACGCAGCCACCTGGAGCAGTTTATTAATGCAAAGAAAATGATTACAGAGAGATTTTACAAGAGAGTTTCTTACAATCGATCATCGGAAAATGACCCTCCATGCTATTTAAATAGAGATCATGGACCAATCGGGTGTTAAGCCACGGATCAATGGCCATTAAGATCAAGGAGAGTATGAACCGTGAGATCACTCTATGTCGGGAACATATCATGACCGTCAGATTTCCTAGCTACAAATGCATACTAATGCATACTAAAGAAACACACTTTTACCTAACGAAATATTAGACCAAGTAGATCTTAACTAACTCCTAAGTGTCTAAATATCCTAACATATCTTTGGTGTTTTCCCACTAATACAATCTATCCATTGGTGACATGAATATTGGTCAATTGTTTGTTTAATTTTGGTTCTAATTCCCTTGTGAACTTTAGTTTAGTTTCTTTAATTGTTGTTAGCTTAATTTTTTGTTTATTTCTTGTGATTAATATTTCTAACTCTTGCACTAACTTCTGTCTCGTCCAGCTAACCCAACTGGACTTGCAAGTGTCCCTTTTTTTCTCATTCAGGTGACGAAAAGGATACAACACCCCCCCTTAACCCAGACAAATGCTTCAAAGATGTTATGCAATTTGACACGTTAGGTTTGGAGAAGGTCTCAGAGTGTCCTATTGGGATAACCTCCCTTAATTTTGGGGTGTTTCCTAGGTGGGAGCCAATCCAAGTCATGTAAGTGTATAAGGTGGCATGGGGTAAGTGTTTGGGAATGGGGTGCAGTAATAATAGGGAAATGTAAGTCTTACATGTGGGTGCCTTTGTAGAGAGAGAGATTCACCCTGTCATAAATGCAATTGTTTCCTATCCCATTCATTTCCTTTTATTCTAAGATTTAGTTATTTTGATCTTTTTCTTTTTTTCTTCAAGGGAAAAGTTGAGGGCCACTGTCTTGGCTTGATGAACAGAGGTGATAGTGTTATCCACAATCATTTCACGGAAATGAGAAGGCTATCTCGTGATGAGACCCCCTTTCTCTTGGCTATGAAACCAAGAGCCACTACCCTAGTTTGGTGACCATATAGGTGGTAGTGTCATACTGCTATATGCCCATGGTCATAATAGGTTGGCTCATGATGAGTCCTCCTATCCATCAACTAATACCTTGAGTGTTTATGTATCTTATGGGTTCCATTTTCTTACTGAGAATATTTTCACTGCTTTCTCAAGAATCCCTGGACGAAGCATCTCAAAGGTTTCAACATTTTCTTTTAACTCTTTCCAGCTACTTTTACCCTTTGGGCCTTTATAGCCCTTCTTCCCGCAAGGCAAGGTTCAACCCTTCCTAGCATGGCCAATCCAAATTCTCAAACAAGTATAGGGGATATGGAAGGAATAAATATGGAAAGTGGTAAGTATGGAGGGAACTTACGATGACTTTTCAAAGACCCACCCAGTGGAAATCCATCCTAAAGTGAAACCAACTTACTAGGGAACCATATTACCCTTCCAGTTATAAATGAAGCAAAGAGCATAATTTCCAAGAAAAAATCATGAAACAAAGAAGGATTCGATACAACATATTCTAGTGCTTCAAAAATCATAATGATACATACCATGATACTCAGACTCATTACCTCATGGAGAAAGACTTACCGCTACTCCAGAACCAGACTAGTGGGATTGATACTACTATTGATGGTGAATGGAATGCACTAAAGAAAATAGGGGCCCTCTAGGTCCATGCTCAATTCATATGCATCTTGGTACTCCATGTCTAGGACATGTAGGCCTCGAGACGTGATCTCCTTAGTTATCCCTAGAGTAGGGGATAACACATTTAATATCCCAATTGTCACAACCGTGAATTCATAATTCTCATATCTTGTTATAAATGGTGTCTTGTTGATATATTCTTCCTTTATCCTCACTTGATGACAACCTAATATCAAGTCGATCTTGGAAAATATTCTTGTAGTTTCAGTTGATCAAATAAATCATCAATCCTTGGAAAAGGATATTTGTTCTTTACGGTGACCTTGTTCAACTATCTGAAATCAATGCACATCCTTAAGGTTCCATCTTTCTTCTTCACAAAAATAATTGGGGCAATCAAAGGTGACACACTTGGGCATATACACCCCTTCTTTAACAAATATTCAAGTTGGAATTGCAACTATCAATAGAGAAATCAATGTCTCTCTTAGGTGGAACTCCTGGGATTTCCCCAAAAACATCTTCAAATTACCTTAAGAATAGAAGGTATTCAATGCTTGCCACTTTATCTCTGGTTGCCTCTTCCATATGGGCTGCAAAAATCTGGCATCCCTTTCTGAAACTCTTTTTCAATTGCATAGATGAAATTTCCCTAACAATTATAGCTCTTGGAATTCCTTGAACCTTGCATTGTTTTCCTTCTTCATCAATGAATGTGATTGTATTGTTGTAACAATATAGGACAACATGATGTTTTTCCAACCAATCCATGTGAATTAGACAATCTCATGAACCCAATGGTATAATGTTCACATCTACCTTTACGCTAAGTCCATTCATGTCTTTCGTACAATATTTAGCTAGCTCATTGATTTTCCTCTTATCCCTTATGGCTAATTGAACTAACCAAGATTTATTATTCTTACTCCTTCACAAGTGAAATATTTCAACAATGTTAGAATTTATTTAACTATGGCTAGCTCTAGAATCAATTAAAATTGCTATGGGTTGGTTATCAATCTTACCTTCCACTTGAATCATGGGGAATTGATATTTTGCTTGCTTGTTGTCCAAGGCTGCATAAATCCTTGGCATGTTTCCTCACATGTCTTCAACTATTTCAACCTCCTAAATGTTTTGTACAATCCTCATTTGTTCTTCTTTGTGAGGGCAGTCCATTTATAATTGATTTCCCTCACATCCCCTGCATTGTGTAGGTTATTGTTTTGGCCTTTTCCCAAATTAATATATAGTCTTGTGCTCATTTTGGGTTGACTGACCTTGTTGATTTTATTTGGACTTGTTCTTGAAAAGGGGTGTCTTAAAAGATTTCTTCCTTTGATCGTTTGAACCCTTCATCTTGTCATTCCATGTTTTTTGGAAAACTGGCCTTCCTATGCTTTGATCATAAAGATGTTTTGTTCTTCTTATTGTTTCCTCCAAAGTTTTGGGGTTATCATATTGCATATTTTCATTGTAGAAAGAAGGAAACCCACTCATAAACATTGGGATTCTAACTTTCTCGTCCTTTATGAAGTCAACATATTTCAACATATCAAAGAATCTCTTCTCATATTCATCAATTTCCATACTTCCCAACTTGAGTTCAAAGAACTGTTTCAGCTTCCTTTCATAATAATGCTCAGAAACGTATTTCTCTTGGAAATATCCTTTGAACTACCTCCATGAGATCCTCTTCTCAAGGTGCTTGTCTTACTTAAGTTGATCCCACCCAATGGATTCATTTACTTTCAAGTGGTTCGTTGTGATTCTAGCCTCTACCATTGAGGGGTAATCGTGCAATTGGAAATATTTCTTCATTTCCAACATCCAAGCCTCGAACTCTTCTCCTTTCCTATGCTCACCATTGAAAGTTGGTGGCTTGAATTTCCTTATTTCACCTTCCAATATGTCTTCGTCGAGCCTTCTTCTTTGTCTCATGACAGGGGACAAACTTGGGTTGCTCCTTGGCCCTGAACTAGTGATGCAGGAGCATCGCTCCACCTCAGCAACGCACCATCATTCCATCTCATCAATGTGCATTCAAGGAGGGGAGAGGCCCCAACCCTCTCATTTTTCCATAAAATTTTAAATTTTGAATGCAATCTTAAATGACATTAATGTTTGTAAGGATGGAAGATCCAAGTCTATTCCTTTGTACAGGCTGTAGATATGGTCGTCTTTAATGGCTGACAGGAGGATGGGATCTAGATCCGATTTGAAGTAGATGGCCATTGAATGTAATTCAATGTAATTAATGAGAGTTGGGTGAGTTGGAGGGAGGGCTCAAGGAGCCCCTCTTTTGTAAGAAAAAATATCTTGTGTCAAAATTGATTAAGGGGAGGAGAGAGTCGAGACTCAGTTGCAGCTCGAGCCTACAACCATTGTAAACAAACATTCATATTAATACAAATAGTAGTTTTTTTCTACATATGATTCTGTGTGTGTTTCCATGTGTTTTATGAATGTTATTTGTGTGTGTTTATGAATATATGATGTAGATGCATGTGTTAGGTTTCATATGTAGGGATAAAGATATAATTTTCTATTTGTGATTTATTTGGATTGTTTCTGGGTTCTTTATGCTAAATGCAAGGAGTGCACGACATAGTATTGGAAACTCTGTAGCCAGTGCAAGGAGTGTGCATATGAAATTCAAGCCAAATTTAGAGGAGAACATGTCAGTAGGGCACACTAGAATATTCAAAGACTTAGGGAGGAGCCTCAAGGTTACTAAACACCTTGGATGAGAGTTGTTTAGAGGAGGCACAGAGAGACAGTGTTATTGAATACCCTGGAGGAAATTCTGCGCAAGAGTAAGTGTAGTACAAAATTGTTGAAGATTTTGTAAAATATCTACCAGAAGGGCATTGAGAAGGTGCAAGTGTGCAGAGGTGAACTCTCTTTCGGGTTCTGAGGAGAGAAGTGTCAGAGGAGGACACTCACAGAGTTATTGAACACTTTGTAAGCTCAGGAAGGAGTGCTTGAGCAGAAGGTTTCAAGAGGGCACAAATATCCCTTCGAGGAACAAAAGGGACAAAGAACTTTGAGGTCCGAGCAGTTGAATATCAAGATGAGATAGAGTTGTTGAAAAATATGGAGGAAGACCTGTGCAAGGAGTGCACCAGGACAACACTTAGACTAGTGTTGCAAGAAGCCATTTGAAGAATTCATCAAGTGCAAGGAGAGCACAAAGGTGTGACTTGTTTCAAGTTAAAGAAGCTCAAAAGGAAGAGCATTGGGTTGCCAAGAGGGCACCAGAAAGTCCTTTGAATGAAGTAGAAGGGCCAAGACCCTTGGACATTTGAACAGGATAAATCTTGGGAGAAATAACGCTTTCAACAACACTAGAAGAAGACAAGTCATTTGGACTTGCAGAGAGAAGTTAAGAGGGTCGAGCCCCTTTGATTTTTAAATCATTCGAGCTTAGGTGGGACAACGTTTCCCAGAACCACAAGTCGAGACCCCAAGCAGTTGGGCTCACAGGAGGGTCAAAGGCACTATCCTTTGAAAATTTTGAAGAAATCCTTCATTTCCGAGGAAAGCAAAAAGTGTAGCAGAAGAATCTACAAGAGACGTCGATTCTCGACGAGAGAGAATATCTGGACTATCAGATTAGAGTCCAGGAAAAGGAGGAGTGCAAAGAGGAGGAAATATATCCCAACCATAAGATCTGAGCATAAAGGATCGACATTCATCCAATCCAAAGGTAAGTGCACAAGTATTAAAATATTTTAAAGTGCACAGTACAGTGGGATAGCAGAAGTCGTGAAGTACCGAAGCTAGTCGGGACCGTCATCTTCCAAGTTGACAGGTGGCAACAGATCAAAGAGTTCATGGGAAAGAGCTTTGAAAGATATGGGTGGAGTAGAAGGAAAAATTGTTGAAGCTCCAAAGAGTAGAGTGGATCTTGACCATTGATCGTTAGGAGGGGCATCCCATCATATTTGAGAGTTCATGGGAAGGAACTTTGGAAGGATTTGCGTGGAGAAAGGTGCAATATTCGCGAAGTCGTGAAGGGCAGAGATGATCTGGGGTGTTGGATCTAGAAGGGCACATGGCAGGGGTCTGTGTGTTTTGGAGGGAAGGTACTCTAGAAGAAAGCAGGTGTTGAGTTGGGAGAATACCTGAAGAGTCGGGAATCAAAGAAATCTTGGACATCCATTGGGACAAGACATGTGGCATTAGATCAACACTTCATTGATTTTCAAATTGAGAGGAATAGAGGAAGGAGGAGTGAAACCTCCCGAAGGCCGAAGACCGAAGTCAATCAAGGATATTGGTTATAGTGAAGGTACATGACACAGATCCATGGAATTAGGAGGAAAATTCACTTCGGAGGTTTGATACTCCAAAGGAAAGTGAAACAAAGGGGGCATTGACTGAAGGTTGCCCGAGGGGAAATCAAGAAAAATCTCGACCATAGATGGGGAAAATAATGTGGCTCTTGATCTGAAGCTCCGGGAATGAAGTACTTCAGAGAAAAGTAGTGTTAAGACGTTTGAAACTCCTGAAGGTCGGAGTCTAAAGTGGATCACATTCATTGGCTGTGGGAGAGACGTGGACCATAGATCTAGTCCCAGGTAAATTCGTCGATTCAGAGATAGGAAGAAGAGGAGACAGTTGTTGTGGGAACGATCAAAAGAAGAAATCTGAAGCACTCCGAAGATTAAGCCCTGGTTCATATCCCGAGGTCACTTAAATGAAAGGGCCTAGCCCAAGAGCGGGTGCCTGTTATAATTCAAATTTTAAAAAATGAATAGGGGCTTAACAGGAGCCCGCAGGCCTCACAGGACTTGTGCCTAGGAGAAAAGGAGCCTGTGTAAAGTACGTTTGGGTTCCATCCGAGGCCTGAAGAGCTGATCCAGCTCAGATATTTGACGATCCTTGACCGGGAGGTCGCAGAGCCCCCAGGAGAGGTGGGGGTTCTGCATCAACTAGCATGATTTATTCTAGTGGATTTATTTGGAGAACGATGGCACCTTCTCATGCTTCTTGACTACCTGTCATTCTCGTGATCATCCTATTGAGGGGTCCTAAATCCCTTTAACTCAACAATAGGAACCAAACCCGATGTTGAGGCCCAATTAGACTCTGCAGTGTTTAAGAGTGGAATGGTTCTCTAGATCTTGTGATCCAACAAAAATAATCAATGGGCTTTACATTTTCTTGTGAAGGCTATCTCCTTTAGTTTAGACGTTCTCTTTTTTTATACTTTTTTTTTAGGTGGGACTGATATAAGATGAATCCGGTATAAACCAACTAAGTGACAAAGTGGGAACAAACTTAACTACTGGAGAGGAGGCTGAGTTTGGGATAACCCTTACTCTAGCATGCAAACATTGATCGCCTACCGCAGGCCTAGTAATAATACGTTAACCGTGCGTGTATTCCAATTACTGACTGAGATACAATATGTCAAAAGAAAACATGCATGTGATAAATGATGGTAAGTAAAATTATTCACTCAACTCTAATCATCAATCACATAATAACACAACAAATTATCTTCACCATTAAATAAAAGAATTGTAAAACATTGCATCAAATAACTTATCAATAGATTTAGTATCTCTTACTCATTACAACATTCATTCATGAGACAAAATAAGAAATCATTCTTCTGCACATCCAATTGTGCACGCATTTGATGAAAATACAAATTGCCTCTGGTTCTAAAAGGGACTTCTCAATTAAAGGCAACTCTGAAATAGTTCTTAACAAAACCAAAAATCAGGGTCTTAGCAGCAACCATCGACCTCTTACTAATAGGTCGATTATCCTATTTATAACATACTATTAACTAAAAACAAATACTAAATTGCAACTAAGTAAAACAAACTCGCCACATGGCGCTTTCTTCTATCTGTTTTTCTAAGAGTCATCTCAAGATATCACTTAAGTGGGTGACTCTTCTCATATTCCGACCACTTGATGAATAGATCCTCGCATGTGTTGGCATACGGGAATATATGTTGTTCCATTGGGGCCGAGTGAATATCTCTTATCTCTACCGCATGTGCCCGATACTTGACTACACTGGTACTTAACTATTGCAGCACAACCCAAGCTTTGATCGGGTGCTCCATAAACTGTCTCACTTGACCTGGTGATGTGTCTATCACCTTTTCTATTTCCTTGACCCATGATGAGTCTTGCTTGATGTGTGATTTGACTATGTCGCGCAAGTCGAAAAAGTCATCGAGTGTTCCAAACTCAGGGAGTCCCATTGATATTGATCCAACTTCTCTTGTGCTTGGCCCATTTTTCTTGTATTTCTCAATGGGGTTCCCGAGAATCTTAACCCAATAAGAGACTGATTTCCTTATGAAGTTGACACTACTTTCCATTAGCACCCGGATGTCGTTCTCTTCGGCGTCGCAACCTTTTTGCACTGCGCTGATATATTCAATTATTTCCATGGCTTGTTATGCTTTGTCATACCACCTCTCCATATCTTTTCACGTTGCAAGTTCCATGAGGGTGTCTTCCTGAAGTTCAGTTATCCTTGCAGTGAATAGGTGTCATTCATATGTAAACTTGTTGTAGGATTCCTTGAATTCGCTCCATAGGTACACTGTGACCTGTGTGGTGTCCTGGTAATATTTATCCAAGTGGCTCAAATGTTCCAATTCCTTTAGATCAATAGCCAAATCCTCTTCATCTATTTTATCTCTGTCCAGGGTGGCATCTGTGATTTCCATCCCTGTGCTGATGAGTTCGAATGTCTTAGCATGCTCGATTTTGATAAGGTTTTCCTCCATGGTGATGAGGATGGAGAGATCTAAGGTCATCCACCTCTTCTTGGTGGTTCTATGGACGATAGCCTTCCTTTTTAGATCATAAGCAATGGCATGTATGTCAGCTACTTCATCCATGGGTTTAGGGATTTGCTAATCTCCCCAGGTGATTGTATTCCCTAGACTCCTGATGGTATATAGTTGTTCAAGACTGGGTTCTTGAACTTCCTCTCTGTGTTCTAAAGGCTCAGATTTTGTTTGTTTCTCATCTAGGAGTTCCGTACCAATTGAAATTGAGGCATCAAGGGTAGGCTCGGTACTTACTTGATCATCAACCGTCTAGACGTCAATTTCCTACCGTGGAGCTTATTCATTTTATTCGGTCGACCTTGGCTCGTCCTTCAGACTGTTCACTTAGGTCTCCGATATGTTGGGCAGCTCAGTGTCTAAGACACTCTCGACTTCTTGTTCATTCTGTGGGAGCCCTTGAATCTGAGAGTCAAAAACTGGGGAAGATGTCTTCTCTGGCTCATTTTCCTCTTCGATATGCACAAGGGTCACAAGGGATACCTCTGGGCTCTCATCATCATCATATATTTTTATCAGCTCATGTAAGGGGTTTGACACACTTTTCCTCCCTAATGTTCCAACTGAGTCTGACTAAGCCGAATCACTTGTCGGCGATACGATCGGTGGCGTTGTGAATTCAAAGTCATCTAACCCGACAATTTCATGGACGTCTATCAGTTCTAGCCCGCTTGGGCCTATGTGGATTTCATCTTGGTTGTCGTCAGGGAACCTTGTCATACTTATGAGGTGTAGGTCATTTTGTAGCTAGTTAATTATCCTTTGCTCCTATTCTATCATGAGTAATCCCCTCTCCCACACGTCTTGAGCCATTGGGGAACCTCTGCCTTGCACCGGGGCTACCAAGGGGGCTTATGTTGATTATGTTGCTTCATCTTCTATCATTTCTTCTCTAGCCCTGAGGGCCTCTTAACTCGATTTCTCTAGGATCGTCGCCTATTCATCCAGGCTCATGGATTTGAACCTGGTCATCTTGGGATTAGCCATCCTTGCCACAACTTTGTCCAAATCTTGGGCATTGTCTGTGAAGACCTAATCTTCAAACTTGTCATGGGCGTATGGCCAACAGGACGACACTTGAGAAGTATGTTTCAAGACTATACCGTTTGGGTCGTGCTTGCGGAATCGGCCATTCTGGAATAAAAATTCTAATTGGCTCATCCCTTCCTGCTTGGCTTGAGTTGTGTCTTTCACTAGGTAGAATCCTACATGGAATCCATAAGGTATAAATGCCCGCTTCTAATCCTTGACCAGGGTGGCATTGTAACCTTGCAGGATGGTTTGGTAGCATATCTCTCCCACTACAAGCCGGTCAGGGACATGTGATGGTAGGATATGAGGTGCTTCAGTGGCCTCGAATTCCCTAATGTAGGTATCGCATTCCTACAGATACTAGTGGATGACCTTTGATATCACCTTTTTGGCCGCAGCCGATAGTCTTAGACACTCTTTCTTGAAAAGAATAAAATAAATGTGTGCGATGAATTCATCGTAGATGAGGGAGTAGGAGTTTTTGTACCTGCTCTCCCATAAGATGCTGAAATATACATGGACTGGGAGATCTGCAACGTGCTAGATTAGGTTCATGCCGGCAAAGACATTTTCTGGCACACACGACATCCAACAAGTATGATGCCTTGTAGAAGGCTAGAGTTTCCCATTCTTTCGGTGTATGAGCCTGTTGTATGCAGATGCTCAAATGCTTGGAAATGATGTCTCCCCAGTTGAAACCACTCCCAGAAATAGCTATTGTGTATGCTAGAGGCATCCACGCCTATGAAAATATGGAGTATTATTTCTCTCCATACAACCGACAGATGAGAGCCATTAGGAAGATGTATGGTTCTCTTTGGTTGGTCATTTGGTGGCAACCAGAAGTCTGGTTGGTGTATTTATTATCTTCTCACCACCATGAGGCCATTACCCAACTGGTGTCATGGCACTCGTATAATTTCACGACGAAATCAGTGTTCAACCGCTCCTCCGAGTCTCTAATATTGTAATATTTTTGGAGTTCCACCGAAAGGAACACTCCGACACACTCGCCATTGTCGTTGTTAATCAAATTTTTTTTTTGTGTCTGTATGGTCAATGAGCCACTTCAGGATTTCTATGCAGGGGAACACTGGAGTTATACTTGATACGATGTGTAGGTACGCTCTTCGCATATTCAGAAAAACTTCATCATCGAGTGCTCTTGCATCTGGGTCACTATGCGAGACGTATTCCGGGAAATATTCTCAGCCGATCTTCTTGAAGAGTTGCCCCCAATGTGGGAGTACCACCCTGGTCCTGGTGCTTGCCTCTATGTCTCCAAAGGCTGTAGGTTGAGTGAAAACCTTCTTTGTAGATGTTTTAATTATTGGTTCCAGTCTTGGAGCAAATTCTAGTTGTTCTGCGGCCCCCGGAGTAGAGCCTTCTCCTAACTCTCGTTCTTTCATCTTGGGCACCCTTGGAGATCGCCTAGTGGTTGGATTTCTTGGAGGCATTGTTCCTGTAAAGCTTGCGAAATATGGTTGTTTGATACTCGTGGGATCTCAATTGCTTTCGAATTTCTCGTTTTGCTTCTCTGGATTCTCTGAAACTCCTTTGCGCGCAGAATGGTTTCATTTACAATGGATCAAGAGAATTTAAATGGGGAAGAACTTACTGTGTCATATCAACCAATTAATTTGGGTGGTGACGGTAATTCAAACAAATATGACACCAAATCTCTGCAACTTGAATTCATCGTGGGTTGATGGCGGAAGCGCAGAGGGTGATGTGTTCTATCGGTAATTTCAAATGACCGTTTTTATTCGCACATGAAGTAGCAACTAACGCGAGATTTAGATTTAATTAGTCCCTTAAATGCTCAGAATCTAAACATATCTAGCGCTAAAACATCCCATCATGTCACTTTCTTAGTGGGCGGATCGGGGATACAAAATGTTTTATGGGCCTTTTCGTTGATATCCTTCTACAAAAAACCTCTGATGCCGATCGATTTCATCGTACGGTGATGACATGGAAAAACTAACTCGGAGGTGTGACTTGGACCTACAAAACCAAGAATGACTCGGGGCTAATCTAGACCGTAGTGTTTCTCCCATCTAGAAAAGACACGTGGTGTTGAAGATCGGTGTCTTAACTCATGAGTATTAGTCGGAGTCAGTACTTTCTTCAAGTTGTGTGTTCTAAACTAAACTTGGGATCATCGATGCCGAAAATATATCGGGGGTCAGTGATCGGGGATAAACTTATCACGTGTTTTTCTTTGGATTATATTCTTCTAAAACTTCCAATGCGGAAACGCTTCAGGAATCGGTGATCTGGCCTATTAATCGATGGGATTTTTGTTTTCTTGTGAAGGCATATCCTTCAGTTTGGAATTTCTCTTTTTGTATTTTCCTCTTAGGTGGGACCGATATAAGATGGAAGCTGGTATAAACCAACTTGACAAAAAAATGGGAAAAAGGTTTTAACTACTGGAGAAGAGGCTGAGCTTGGGATAACTCACTACTCAAGCATGCAGATGACTATTTTATACCACAGGCCTAGTACTAATATGTTAACCATGTAAGCATCCAATTACTGTCTGGGATACTTAATTATCAGAATGAAAACACATATGCGATAAATAATGGCAAGTAAAATAATTCACCTACTCTAATCATCCATGACACTACAACACAATGATTCATATTCATCATTAAAGAAAAGAACTGTAAAACATTTCATCAGATAACTTAACAATAGATTCAATAGCTCTTACTCGTTACAACATCCAGTCATGAGACGAGATAGGAAATAGTTCTTCTCCACGTCCAATCACACATCCATTTGATGAAAAAATAAACTTGTCTTTGATCCAGAAGGACTTCTCAATTCAAGGTATCTTGGAAATAGTTCTTAACAAAACCAGAAATGAGATTTTCTTGCAACAACCATCGACCCTTGACTAATCGATCGATGCTCTTATTTATGACATAAAATTAACTAAAAATAATGGCTAAAGTGCAGTTAGGCAAAACAAAACTCACCATGTGGCATTCTATCCTAATAGTTTTCTAACAATCATCTTAAGATATCACTTTGAAAGGGTGACTTTTCTCATACTCTGACCAAATGATGAACAACTCCTCACAGGTGTTGTCATATGGGAACCTGTGTTGTTCCATCAGGGCTGGGTAAGTTTCTCTTATCTCTATCGCATGTGCCCGATACTTAACTAGATTGGCACTCAATTGTTGAAACATAGCCTAAGCTTTGATTGGGTGTTCCATAAATTGTTGCACCTGTCCAAGCGCTGTGTCAGTCACCTTTGCTAGTCTTTCGACCCATGAAGAATCTTGCTTGGTGTGCGATTTGACTATGTCGCGCAAGTCGAAAAAGTCATCGGGTGCGTCAAACTTGGGGAGTCCGATGTCCTTCATTACCTGATTGATCTTACTTCAATGTTTCTCACACTTGGCCCATTTCTATTGAATTTCTCGGTGTGGTTCCTGAGACATTTTTGCCCAATACTCGACTGAATTCTTTATGCAATCAAGACTAATTTCATTAAAAACTTGAATCTCATGTTCTTCTTTATCTTGTCCCTATTGGACTACACCAATGTAGTCGAATCTCTCCATGGCTTGTTGTGATTTTTCGTACCACCACTCCATATCCTTGCATGTCGCAAGTACCATGAGATTATCTTCCTGAAGCTCAGCTGTTTTCGCGGTGAATAAGTGTCGCTCATCTGTGAACTTGGTTTAGGCCTCCTGGAATTCTCTACTTAGGTACATCGCGACCTGTGTGGTGTCCTGATAGTACTTATCCAAGTGGCGAAAATGTTCTAATTCCTTTAGGGAAGTGACCGACTCCTTCTCATCTCTTCTTTCTCTATCTAGGCTGGCGTCTGAGATCGCTCTCCCTACGCCGATAAGTTCGAATGTTCTGGCATTTTGTGTGTTTATCAAATATTCTTATGTAGTGATGAGGATGGAGTGATCCAAATTGATCCTCCTTTTCTTGGTGGTCTACTGGACGATAGCCTTCCTTTTCTTTTCATAATCTTTGGCATTTATGTCAGATACTTCGTCCACAGGTTCAGGAATCTATTGATCCCTCCATGTGAGTTTATTTCCCATAATTACGATGGTGTACAGTTGTTCAAGATCAGGTTCTAAAGATTCCTCATTATGCTCTGAAGGATCGACTTCTATTTTTTGCTCATTGGGTGTCTGAGTACCGATATAAATAGAGGTGTCGGGGATAGACTCGATACTTAATTGTTCATCGGTCATTGAAACACTAACTTCCTGCTGTGGGGTTCTTTCCTCTGGCCCGCCCAACTTCAGCTCATCTCTAGGACTACCTGCTTGGGTGGCCGACACATCGGGAAACTTAGTGTTTGGGACACTTTCAACTTCCTTTTCTTTTTGAGGAACCTCCTGGGTTTGGACGTCAGGGAAAGGAGAAGATGTATTCTCATGTCCCTTTTCTTCTTCGACATGCATAGGGGTCCCGAGAGATACTTTCGGGCTCTCATCATCATCATATATTTTAATTAGCTCATGGAGGGGGTTTGTTGCACTTGTTTCTACTGATACCCTGACTGCCTTCGACTACATTACAATACCTGTCGATGATCCACCCAGTGGCGTGGTGGATTTAGGGTCGTCTAACCCATTGATGTTATCAAGGTCTATGAATTTAGGGTCACTTGGTCCTGTTGGGATTTTTGTTGGGCTATCGGTCGGAAGCCTTAGCATCCTTACAAGTTCCAGGTTATCTCGCATCTGATGAGCCTGTTCATACATGAGTAACCCTCTCTCCCACTCATCCTGAGCCTCGAGAGAACTCCTATCCTATACCGGGGTTACCTGGTATTGATGGGGATATGTGACACACCATCAACTAGAAGGTCAAATCTGGACCGGGGTTGTCTAAATAACCCAAGCCATTTGGAATGAAATGACCTGATGGGTTTAATGGCTCCGTTGGCCAACTAAAGTCCTAAAAATAATAAAAGAAAAGAAACTAATCTAAAAAGCTAAGATACTAAGAATATAAGTTAAATAATTATAAGCATTCAAATGGAAACATGAATACGTACATATGGTTATGAACAATGTATATACAACTTGCAAGATTTATTGGATATCTTGCGAAATGGATGTTCTTAAAAGTGTTTATAAAAGAGATAAATAAAGCACATACATTTTTTTGTTTTCTAACGAATGCTAAACAAATATAATTGAAATAAAGATAGGTAAACAGTCAAATCTAATTCAAACTGCCCTTATTTCAATAATAAATAATCTAATTAAATAACAAGTAAACTAACCTGTAACTAAAGGATTAAACTGAATTTATCTTCATGTGTAATTCAAGCTCCTAACTGTCCTACATATGAGGGAAACCTGTAACAGAACAATGATAACACTCTGAGAACAAACTCAAAGATGCATTGGAGCGAGAATATAACAACATAATGATAAATGTACAGATCTGGTGATCTTATGATAATCAACACTTACAAAGAGAGGAAACTCAATTCAAAGCATTAATATAATCCATCATTTGATATCTAGAATAAATCGACAATAGTCAAATGGTGAATTGATCACAGATGTAAAATGGAATAAAAAATTTCAGAGATTGTCAAAATACTTAATAATATGAAATACCATATGATAACCAGACTAAAGCTGCATCAAACATAATAATATTTCATAATATGGAGGCAATAAACAAAACATAATGGGTTAAGAGTCACACAAGTCTAAAGCCAAATGGCGAGCAACTTCTCCATATCAGTTTTCAAAATCATATGTCCATAATGTATCCCAGCCAAAGATGTCTTCACTACTAACATTGATCACTATTTAAACTAGTTTAGGATTCAAAAACTCTTATCATGCAAGATAGAGTGCAATCTCCAAAAAGTATATAGTATTACAAAAATAATACAAATGGAAACCACTCTTGTAGGAGTTGGTTTGTCAAAATAATAACAAAGTTTTATCAACATAAAAGAAAGAAACAACTGAATAATAGAGCGTAGGATCCAAGATGGTTTCTCCATGTAAACAACAACATAGCTATCATTTTCCTGTAAATAGAAAAACAAAATTGATATTCAAAAAATAATGCTAACTAATATTCAGAAATAGACTAGCTACAGAATCAGAGATTTTGTAGCTAGTCTTATTATTAACAAAGAAAATCAAAACCAAATCTTCCTATTTTGACTTTCATAACAGAATAAAATAAAATCAAACAAAATCAATTTTACCATTTAGAAATTAGACAGTGAAGGATCAAACAGTTCTGAATTAATGATGGCATTGAAGTTGGTTGCATTTTTTATTAATATATTACTGGATCTTTTGGATATTTTATTTTCCCTTTGTGTGCATGCTTTCAATTCTTGGTTTTCTTGTTCAAGTAGAGAATTCTGAGAAGCCAAATGTTTTACTTGCGCCTGTAACAATGTTATGTCCCTGTAATAACGCTCTACCCAATCCAAACAACTGTCACAATGTACCGGTGCTATAGAAGGCCGAGGTGGAAAGTACTCAACAATGAGTATTTTGTGCTTCCATGTGGCATGTTTCAAATCATGGCTAATGCCATCAAAACCCTCTTGGACTTTTAGACACATAGGTAATCTAGATATAAATTCATACTGCTTGGCTTGACCAACAGTTTCATTCTTGAGACATTGGTTGTCCGGATCTTCCTGAGCAAGGAAATCATTGATAACTTCATCCGAATAGTGATCATTGGCCTTGATCGTAGAGATCAATCTCAAATGATCGTTTTTTCGATTCCTTAAAATCCTAAAAATCAATCGACCAGACCTCTTATTCATAAAATTCAAATATGAGCTTTGTTGTTTCTTACCCTTACGAATTTTCTTTACAATAGATTTGTCACTATGGCCCTGATTTGGATCAAAAGCACAGGTAGGGGAAATCCTTACTTTCAACACATCCATTATCTGTTCCAATGATTTTCTGGGCGAGAAAATACATCATGGTTTCTTACCTCGGGAATTTTTCAAAGGAACAGAGACTGGTTCATTAAATTCAGAGTCAATATGTGAATTAAAACCCTGACTTTTGGTCACGAGACTATCAAAATTGGGGTTTACATTTATAGGTGAATTCCATGTATTGTCAGTTTGGGCAAAACCATTTCGACTCATGAAACTTTCCCAAGTGTCCCCGATTTGTGAAAGGTGTGATAGTAACATGATCTTTATAAGCCCGTGATGAAAGAGGCTTGACAAAGGATTTATGCTCTGTCTCTTATAGTGTTTTGAAATTTTATATAGGCTCATTAACAAGTAAAATGACATGTTCAATTCAAACCCTATGAATAACATAACCAGTCGGATGTGGTATAAAAAGACCAAACCATACCCGCCCTCGCATGTTATAAATTGTTTCAAAATAAAAATAAGGTTGTGCCATCTAGGTTTCAGGAGGCTAATAGGAATACCTTTAGGGTAGAAGGTAGACTCACAAGAGACCATGAACAGGTTCCATGGAACATCCTCCATTTTGGAATTTTTAAACCACTTTTTTCCTTCCTACGGGAGTCCTGTAGCCTAGGATATAAAGTCCTCCGTGAACTCCAATTGCACATCCCTGGTACTGGCTGTAAACCCATCAAATGTTTGTGCAAAGACCTGTGTGACTGCAAGATTGTAACCTTCGAATTTCCTGAGGAAGATATCCCAACCGTGAGCCTTCAAATCATATATGACATCATCATGGGTAATAAGGGATTGGAAGCCATTCGGTTTGATTCAAACCATAGGGGCCATGGCCATTGTGAAATAGACACAATAGATATCACAAGAGGTAGGCTTTGACTTCCAATAAACGAGTTGCAGAGAGAGGTCTGTGCAAACTAAAATGGCTTGAAAACTACGAAGTTTGGAGACTGCCATGATTGATATATTAAGTTAAGGGAGAGATAGGAAACCGGGAGGTGAGTAGAACTATAAGACATTAACCATAATGAATATCAAACCCTCGACTACTATCAAATGCCAATTCGAATAAGGAATAGGTTCATTAATGCACAAGACAACAGGGTGAGGTGTAATGGTGGGTACATCAGAACTGTACCAAGTGACATGAAAGTTGATATGACTGTTGAGAGCGTGAAGCACATATCAAATGTTAATCCAATGTTTGTGCATTCATACTTTTCAAAAATTAAAACCAAACGATCAACCATAGAACCGATTAAGTCATGATACCCATAATACATAAAAATCAAAGAGTTTATAAAACTTGAAGCTTAGAAACACATGGGTTTCCTCAAGGTGTAGTTTCTTTGGCAAAATGAAATAAGAAAAACACAAACTGCAGAATAATTTCCCAAGTGAGGTTCTTGTTTAAATTTCATTCTTGCAGTCATGAATTTTAAACCAAACAAATGAAAATTTAAACGAAAAACTTATAAGATAAGTTTATCTCAATCATCGCCTTGAAGCTCAGAAACATAAGTATTTATAAATGTAAGGAGGTGGCATCTATAGAAAGATATAATATCTTTTTTATTATTTTAATTGTGATAAAAATAGATAGAATTGGTGGCTGCCAACAATGGCGACATGCTGGGCGAAGCAGTTATCTCTGCATCACCAGAAAATTTATGTCAGGGGCTTAGATGAAATAAATTTTAGAAACAGTTAACAACAGATCAAGCATTCCAATCATAACTCAGAAAATAACGTTGTTTAGCATTGGATGTATTTCTGTCCAAAAATGTAGTCTGGTATCTTATTTAGATTACAGGTGTAGCGATGTTTATACAGTTGACTTCGATACCGTTGACAGGGCCACTGCTGCCAGCAGGCGTCCATAGCCTTGGTAGGAATGTCATTTAACCCACTCTAGTACCTCTATCCTATCCAAGAGTCATCCATTCATGATAAAAACATCTTCATACAAATCACAAGACATACCTAAGGATCTTCTTAAACCTGACATTGCTTCGCTGCCAGCATGCCTGTTCAGTACCCCGACGAAGTTGCCTTGGTATCATGCATGCATTTACCCGCTACCAGTAGACCTGTTCAGTGTCTCGACGGGTTTTCAAACACTTCCCACACATTACAATGCTTCCAAATCTCTAGAATTTTTTTATAAATTTGTAGAAACTTCATGATATTCAAGAGAATGGGGTGATACTGAAAATCTTATAGCTTGGGATGAAAATTTTGATCATTAAAGAATCATTTTTCGGTTTTGATGACTTTCACCATGATTTGGACAGTTAGATTTCTTTCAAGAAATAGCCTCAAGGATGGGGAAGCACACTGAGTTGTTCTCATTAAAATAGGGATGACATTAGAAGTTTGTTAAGGATAATCACATCTTCCTATAATTTCAATGGGAAACCAGAAACATGGATTTGAACATAAACTTACTTCTGCTAATACGAGTTTAGCATTTATTGTTCAAGTGCTTGAGATGCTAACAACTGCTGCAAATGAATGAGAGTTATGATTCCCTTCAATAAATGAAATGGCGACTCATACATAATTATTTAGAAAACAAATCAAAATCAAGCAAAATGAAAATAACCAAAATCCAAAAGAAAAAACAAAATTAAAAATATCTACAAGAGGGTGGAACAGAAATCATCAAGCGAAATACTTCTTGAGAACTTGACCATTCACTGGGAAGGTGTCTGACTGTCCCTCCAAATTATGCAGACGAAAAGAGCTAGGACCCAATTTTTTAGAAATTACAATGGTCCCAACCACAGGTTTTGAAACTTGGTATGTTCCCCCTTTCCCTCGTGATCTTTGTCCCACTTGAGAACCAAATATCCAACATCAAAATTCCTATCAGAAGATGAATTTGCATCAAACCAGCTTTTCACAATTTCCTGATGTTGATCCAATTTCTGCTTTGCTTGTGTTCTCACCTCCTCTAGTTTTAATAAATCATTTATCCGATTTTCTAGAGGAGGGCACGCTTCTTCTTGAAATTTTTGTGATAGTTGTAGAGAGGAAGTAAGACATGCAGGGGGAGGATGGCTTCCCTTCCATAGACAAGGAAGAAAGGGGAATTACCAACATAATCTTTTGGCATTACCCTATCAACCCATAGTGCACTATACAATGCATTGTGCAAATTCTTGTGATTTTTTGAAACTGTCCTTTTAATAATCTTGATTAAATTCGTATTTGTTGATTCTGCTAGACCATTCCCTTCAGGGTCATAGCTGGCAGAATATTTCAGTTTAATCCCTTTTTCCATAGCAAAAACATTCATATCAAGGGACAAAAAATAAGAGGCGTTGTCAAAAACCAGACATTCGAGAATGCTAAATCGAGTGATGATATGGGAGTTCAAAAAAGACACTACCTGATTGGTGTTGACCACTTTTAAAGGTACAACTTCAAACCATCTTGTAAAATAGTCTGTTGTTGTAAGAATATACTTGCACTGCTGCGGATAAGGGGGATTGATTGGTCCTATGATGTCTAGGCCCCATTGTTCAAAAGGTGCATCCATAATAACATTTTTCAAAGGGAAAGATGTCTTTTTCACCCGTCCTGCAACCTTTTGGTAGATTACACATTTGCGGGACAACGTATGGGCATCTTTAAACAAGTTAGGCCAATAGTACCCAACCCTTAGCACTTTGTGGGCAGTGGTATCTCCACCAAAGTGACCACTAGCTTCACCTGCATGAAGTTCATCCAACACTCTTTCAAACTCCTTCTTTTCTAAACAATGCATAAAAACACCATCAAAGTTCTTTTGAAATAATATATCATTGATTAATTGGAAAGATGAATATTTAAGCCTAAGTGCTCTTCTGTTTTTGGGATCAATATTGCGGGGAAAATATCCATGCGTTAAATAAAATCTAATGTTATCATACCAAGAATTGGGTGTAACTTGTACACAACTGATCTATTTTTTGTTATGTCGATTTATAGTTGATGTGTTTATTTGACTTTCTTGTTCCTCAACTAATTCAGCCACTAATTTACAGAGGCCTTGGCCTCTAAAAATTTGTGCAGGAGTTATTTAAAGGTCATATTCATGTAGTGATGTTATCCAATTTTCCCTTTTCTCACCCATCTCTTTTTGTACTAACAGGTTTCTCATAGCGGGGTAAGGAACAACAAATTTAGTTCTGGATTTTAACAGGTAAGACTGGAAGTGTTTCATTGCTTTAAAAATAGCATATGCCTCCTGATCGACTGCTGGGTAATTAAGTTCTGCTACTTTAAAAGAAGATCTCATGAAGGCAATGGGTATCTCATTACTTTCGGTGTTTTTATGTGTAAGCACAACAACGTAAGATCTATCAGATGCAAAAGTGTAAAGAGTGAATCCTGAGAAAAGTCGGGACTCATCAGGGAAGGAGCTTCCATTATTGATTTTCTAATTGAATCGAAAGCATAACTTTCTTGAGGTCCCCATCGGTTCAAAAAATCATTTTTAATTAGATTTTGTAATGGTCTAACCATTTCTGAGAAGCTCGGGACAAATCTTCTGACAAAATTTATCTTTCCCAAAAAGGACTGCATGGCCTTTTTGGAAGGAGGGGGAAGTTTAGCAATGGATTGGGTTCTTTTGGGATCAATAATCATTCCATCCTTAGATACTATGAACCCAAGCAGTTTGCCTTTCTCTACTGCAAAGACCGATTTCTTAGGATTGAGTGATATGCCAAACTTCCAACGTCATTCCAAGACAACCCTAATGTGAGACAAATGATCTTTCTTGTTTTTAGAAAAGATGGTGACATCATCAAGATAGATCAGAACTGACTGGTTAATGAGGCCATGGAAATCAATATCCATTGCTCTCTGGAAAGTGGCACTGGCATTTATTATCCCAAAAGGCATTTTCCTGTAGGTGTAAGTGCCCCATGGGGTAGGGAAGGTGGTTTTAAGTTGGTATTAAGGAGGCATAAGGACCTGGTTGTATCCCGAAAAACCATCTAACAAAGATAGTCTTTTGGAACCAGATACCTGTTGTAGAATTTGTTCCATTGGAGGAACAGGGTAGTTGTCTTTATCAGGCGCTCAGTTTAGGTTCTGAAAATCGACACAAAGTTGAATTTTTCCACTTTTCTTCCTTGCAAGGACTAAATTAGACACCCATTGAGTGTGCCTAACCGGGAAAATTATCTTTGCAGTTAGTAATTTGTTTAGTTCCTTTTTAATAGTAGGTTCCAATTTAGGATGCATCTTCCTCAATTTCTATTGAAAAGGTTGAGTTTGGGGTTTCATAGGGATTACATGTTGTATAATGTTTGGATCAAATGTTTTCAGGTCATCGTACGTCCATGCAAATACATATTTATATTCTTTAAATAATTTTATGAAAGTGGATATTTCTTGCTCGGAACATCCCTTTCCCAGATTAATATTTTGAGGATTATCTCTTGTTCCCAAATTAACAGTTTCATAGATCAAAGAGGAACTGTTAGTTTTACAGTTGACTACCCCCCTAAACTTATCATGAAAGTCATAAAAAAATTTCTAATCTCACAACAGATTTGGGGATACAGTTTACCAGCTGGGATTTTGATTCAGGAGATCAAGCATCAAATATTACCATGAAGTCTTAGAGGTTCTCGTCATGAGTTCCTTCATCAATGATTGCATCTTGGAAGGTGTCTTCCATATGCAAAAAGTTGATGATCTGCTGGTTATCATTGAATACTCTCCAATTTGTGATGTTATCCGGAATCGACGGCCTGAACAACAATTTGATCGAAAACACATTAGGATAAATACCTTCAGTGGGAAACAATTTAGAAGCAACATTGGCTAATAAATCAGCTTATGAATTACTCATCCTAAGAATAGAATTTATATTGAATGCCAGAAATTTATGCATTAAACTCCATACCTCAATTTGGTAAATTTTCAGATGCAATGACAAATAATGTATTGCATTTATTACCTGCTTGATCACGATTTCTGAATCACCAAATACTATGAAATTTTTCACATTCATATCTAGTGATTTCCTAAGTCCTTGCAGAAGTGGTTCGTACTCATCTGTGTTGTTATTACATTCAAAATCTAATCGAAAAGTGATAAAAGTTTTATTAGCTGTAGGGTCAATGAGCACACAGACAACACCTGCTCCTTATCGATATTTAGATCCATCGAAATATAAGGACCAGATCTATGCATCATTAGAAATACTTGGCATATTCGGCAAAGATGGTGTCTGAGTATAGGCTGTAACTTCAGTTTGTTGTCCTGGATCAGTGATAGATGAAATTTCGGTCATGAAGTTACCAAAAAAGGTATTCATTCCCTGTGTTTCAATCAAATTCATGGATGTAATGAGAGGCTCATTTGGATCATTCAAATCTGTCATGGTATGCTTCAGATAACGTTCCCTATTTATTCTGATTTTATTGGGCTGCCCATTTTCAGTCAGCCACAAGTGAAACCAGTCTGTAGAAAAATAACCGTGTAACTGTTCTGACCAATCTCTGCTTAAAAATAGACCATAAACTTTAGGAATATCAACAATGATAATATCAATTGTCTGATGAACTTTAGGATTGGATGATAATCTAATAAACACATTCTTAATCTCACCAATTACTTTAACATTTGTTCGATCTAGCTGAATAATTTTAAGATCAGAAGGTTATACTTCTGCATTAATTTTTTGGCATACCGATAGAAGTATCAC
This sequence comes from Picea mariana, assembly GCA_032191745.1. Taxonomy (NCBI): domain Eukaryota; kingdom Viridiplantae; phylum Streptophyta; class Pinopsida; order Pinales; family Pinaceae; genus Picea; species Picea mariana. The sequence goes on from JASDQU010104058.1 coordinate 111,935, forward strand.
ATTTGATTATGCACCAGAGTCAACCATGCAATTATGTACATTCCTATTAAAAATTTCAAAGGTCAATAAAAAAGGTGGGACATTTTTCTGTGTGAAAACAACAGAATTCTGTTGATTTTTTAGTGTTGTCCCTAAAACAGTTTTATTTACATTTGCTATGATTTTTTCTGCTAAGTCCCTTTTTTCTTGAGATTCATATGTCTTTTTAGGTGGGACATTTTTAGCTGCGTTTGTGTCAATCTCTTATATATTTTGCTGCTAACATCATTCTTTTTACTATTTTCAGCGATGCTTTGAAGCATTTTCTGCAAAATAGGAGGAAATTTCAGCAGTTCAAAAACATAAATATTTTCCCTTAGTTTTTTCAAATCTTCGATTAAATCATATTCTAAAATTGGGGCAACTAAGTTTTGTCTAGTTTCACTTTGCTTTGTTTTTTTAGGAAACACATTTTTACTTGTTTCTGTAGCGGGCATGGTTTGTGTTTTACTCCTAGTATTGTAGGGGTGAACAATTTCAAAATTTGCTTGAAATATACTGTCCGAGAAGTGCCCGAAAACAGGAGGGGATGAGTCCTCCTCTTCTGGTACCTTTTCCTCAACTGTATCATCAGAATTTTCAGGAGGAACATAAACAAAATTATCATGCGCTTCTAATATTGGTTGCAAATCATACTGAATTTTTTTGAAATTTAGACCTTATGTGGTCGGGTTAGGTCGGTTTGGAGGGAAAGGCTTTCTAAAAGTAGGTTTGTAACTTCCTTTTCTTGATAATGCCTCCTCGACAGATATTTTTAGGTCAAAAACCTGATTGGACAGTTTCTGGAAAGCTTTCTGCAAGCTCTCCAAGAAAAAAGTTTCTTGTTGATTTTTTGTTTGAGGAGGCCTAGTGAGAATTTCTATTTTCTTCTTAGAAGAGGAAGTTGTTTAAGCTTCACTATTCAGATTATCTTTTAGGCTTAATATATCTTTCTCTATTTTACTTGCCTCCTCAGAAGCTTCTAACAAAGTGTTCTTATTGGACCTTTTAACCCATATGGATATGTTAATGTGCAAGGCCTTAGCATAATATGCAACAATTAAGCTTTTTGCGGGCATCGAATCTGCAAGGATTTTGTTCTTTAACATCAGGAAACTTTGGTTAAAGTCCTTCACTTTTTCTTTAGGATTCATTTTTAATCTAGAGAGTTCCATAACCAAGAATTCCGGAGATTTATCATCTCCAAATTTTTCAAGAAAGAAAGTTTCGAACTTGTCCCAAGAAACGATGGTCTGGGGTTGTTGAGAGAAATACCATGTGGAGGCATTTCCCTCAAAAGTATAAGGAAATAATCTGCATACTACATCCTCATGTTCAACGCTCTGGAGTCTAATGGACAACATAAATTTCTTGATGTGATCCTCAGCTGATTGCTTTGAATCTGGATCAAATTTGGGCAGCCATTTCTTAGGATGTTTAGGTAATGGGTGTTGGGGTTCACATACAACCATGACATCTTGATCAAGCCAGGGTCTGGCAGGATTATTTTTGTTTTCCATGGGATTTGGTGGTGTCGAAGGATGAGATGGTTTTGATGAATAATTGCCTTCATTCGAAGACTCTCCTCCTGAAGAGGATGGAGAAGAACCAGGTGGAGACGATGGGATACCAAATCCTCCATCTTCAGGGATAAGTGTATCAACATGATCGATAGTATTTCTAGTACCTACAGTGTTTCTATGTAGAACATTTCTTTGTTATTGTAGGTTTGTAAATTCAAGGGGTTGATTGAGTTGTCTACGAGGTTGTATAATATGAACTAAGGCAATATGAGTTCTTATAAGTGATTGGCGGACAATTTCCTGGACATTAATCCCTTGAGGAAGTGGTGTCACTGGTTTGACAGGAATACCAGGGTTATTATTTGAGGTAGTAGTTTTTTCAAGTGTAACATTTGTGTCAGAGAAACTACACATTATGACAGGAGTGCGAGTGTGTGGGGGAGTCTTACAACCTCCACGTGCCATCAATTTATTTCAGGCCCTCCTTCTAGCACCATTTGTTGATGGGCGTATGTGACACACCATCAACTGGAAGGTCAAATCTAGATCGAGGTTTTCTAAATAACCCAATCCATTTGGAATGAAATGACCTGACGTGTTTAATGGCTCTGTTAGCCAACTAAAGTCCTAAAAATAATAAAAGAAAATAAACTAATCTAAAAGCTAAGATACTAAGAATACAAGTTAAATAATTACAAGCGTTCAAATGGAAACACGAATACATACACATGGTTATGAACAATGTATATACAACTTGCAAGATTTACTGGATATCTTGCGAAATGGATGTTCTTGAAAGTGTTTATAAAAGAGATAAAGAAAGCACATACATTTTTTTGTTTTCTTTTGAATATTTAAAAATCTTAAACTAACGAATGATGAACAAATATAATTGAAATAAAGATAGATAAATAGTCAAAGCTAATTCAAACTACCCTTATTTCAATATAAATAATCTAATTAAATAATAAGTAAACTAACCTGTAACTAAAGGATTAAACTGAATTTATCTTCCTGTGTAATTAGAGCTCCTAACTGTCTTGTATATGAGGGAATCCTATAACAAAACAATGATAACAATCCCATAACAAACTCAAAGATGCATTGGAGAGAGAATATAACAACAAAATGATAAATGTACATATATGGTGATCTTATGATAATCAACACTTATAAAGAGAGGAAAATCAATTCAAATCATTAATATAATCCATCATTTGATATCTAGAATAAATCGACAATAGTCAAATGGTGAATTGATCAAAGATGTAAAATGGAATAATAAATTACATACATCATCAAAATACTTAATAATATGAAATACCATATGATAACCAGACTAAAGTTGCATCAAACATAATAATATTTTATAAGATGGAAGCAATAAACAAAACATAATGAGTTAAGCATCACACAGGTCTAAATCCAAATGGTGAGCAGCTTCTCCATATCAATTTTCAAAATCATATGTCCATAATGTATCCCAGCCAAATATGTCTTCACTACTAACATTGTGTTGGAAAATGTTTAACATACAGCATATGCTTGTTGTCATTGATGGCAAGTACAGCACTGATGATGGCTTGAGTACAGCAACGATGATCAACAGGAAAATAGAAGATAATTCCAAGAAGATCGAATGATCGAAGGCAACACAACATTGATAAAATGATTGAACGCCCGAGAAGCATTTCTGATCGTTGGATCTCATTCAAAATTCCCGAAAGAACGAGGGCCGTCAGATCAGAATAAAGACAAGAAGAGCACTGAACAAGAGGACAGATCTCAAACGTTAGATCCAAGCGCAAGACCCGACCATCGTTGGATCAAGGAGAACCTGCACACCTTTTAAAGTATAACAAGGAGAAGCGGGCGTAATCGCGATATGCGAAATCGCGACTTAAATCTGAGCCGTCAGATCGAGGTTGAATCTGGACTGTTGATCCCAATCCATGTCGAAGTTTTGAGGATCGTGAGTTGAACATGTCAAAGATTATTAACATCAGGAATCTTGATATCGCGATATGCGAAATCGCAATGTAATCTGAGCCGTCAGATCAAGCTTTGATCTGGACCATTGATTCCAGTCCGTGTCGGAGTTTCGGGGATCGCAACATGGAGTGGCAAGTAAACAATGCAACAAGAATGTCGATTTCATGATATGTGAAATTGTGATTTGATCGCAGCCATAGAATCAAGCTCAGATCTGGACCGTTGATCTAACTCCATATCGGAGTTTCAGGGATCGCAACATGGAGAGGCAAGTAAACAATGCAACAAGAATGTCGATTTCGCGATATGCGAAATTGCGATTCAATCACAGCCGTTGAATCAAGCTCTGATCAGGACCGTTGATCCCACACCATTTCGGGATATCAGGGATCACGACTTGGAGAGTCGAGATGTCTCATCTCCAAACTCACGAAATGCAAAATCGCGAAAGCGCCTTATGAATAAGGCTGTGGTCACAGCCCATGGTCATGAGAAGGGAAGGACTCAGTCCAGATAATCTACATTAGGGGGTTTCGGAGATCGCGACTTGGAAAGTCGAGATGCTGCATCTCCAGATCCACGAAATGTGAATTCGCGAAAAGCGCTTTTTGCATAGGTGCTTGGTTATGACCATAGTCATATTGGGGAAGGAGCTAGTATAGAAAAGTTCTGTATCGAAACTTCGAAGATCACGAAATGAAGTGTCGAGACACTCAGCACAGAATTTTTGAATGCCAAAATGAATGCAAGATCCCATGGATTCAATCCAACGGTGCAGGTGAATTTGAACAAGATCAGAGGGCTACCATTGCACGATTCAGTGAAACTACTAGTAACCATTGATGGTTTCTACTAGAGGATGCGAAGAGACTTTGGTGTGATTTCCAGACGAGCTGAAGAGTCACATGGAATCTTCCAGTGGAATCAAGACTATTCATGGAAGAAATTGACAGCTGGATGAGGGTTTGAGCTCGTAACTAAAACAGAAAGGATGAGCTCGACTGTAACAGAGAAGATGAAGAGTCTCAACTGCCAGAGGAAAAAAGGAATCTCAGCTTAACACCTAGTGATGATAGACACAGGGGTTGAACTACCAGAAAATTTGAAGAGTCATGATGATGATCGCGCAAAGCACTTGAGATGTGGAAGAGATTGGCGTGGTATGAGCATGCATAAGAATGGCGAATATTGCATGCACAAAGTGCATAGAAGCTATAAGTACACGGTACAGAGAAGAGATGGGGTTGCTATTGGAGTTGTTGTTGTCGCTGTGGAGGAGAATTTAGGGGTGTGCAAGGAGGCAGAGTGCAGGAGCAGAAATGCACAGTAGAGGAATATTGCATTGAAAGGATATGGCACAGAAAGCTTAAAATGAAAAAGAACAGACAACGCAATTCAGGTGTGCAGGAAGGCAGTGAGGCAGACAGAGTAATGAAATGCAGCAGAACAATGATGAGTCTGGTAAGCCATTGTTGAACATTATATCACTATAATAAGTTTCAATAGCAAAGATTTATATTTCAGGGTGGTTGGGAGGTGCTAGGAAGGATTTTTGTCCTCATAGGTTCAAGTGGGTGCTTGAGCAGAGGGAGTAGTAGCTTCCATCTGGTTGCAGCCAGAGAAACTAGGGTGGCAGGGTGGTGCAAGGGAGAACTCTTGTTCTCTGTCATACAGGTTGGTGCCTGTATGATTGGAAGTTGGTGCTTCCATCCAGTTGGTGCTGGAAACACTCAGGGAG
>JASDQU010104058.1:121143-141406 GCA_032191745.1 Picea mariana
GTATGATAATGTAAAGAATGTAACTATTACTTATCATATAAAGAAAAAGAGGTTTTTACCCTGTATGGCTTTCCTCGGGAAATATTTGTCTCTGTGTTTCTCATATATGTGATTGATGCTGAATGTGCCATATTTTATTTCCCTGCATTATTGTGATCATCATTCAGTGTTTCTGCAAAGAGGTTAAAATAAGCATAATTGTTTAAGCACAGTAACAACTGATTCACCCCCGCCTCTCAGTTGTCCAACACATTGATCACTATTTAAAATAGTTTAGGATTCACAAACTCTTATCATGCAAGATAGAGTGCAATCCCCCAAAAATAGATAGTATTACAAAAATAATACAACTGGAAACCACTCTTGTAGGAGTTGGTTTGTCAAAATAATAAAAGAAAATTATCAACATAAAAGAAATAAACTACTGAATAATAGAGTGTAGGATCCAAGATGGTTTCTCCATGTAAATAGTATCATAACTATCATTTTCCTGTAAATAGAAAAATGAAATTGATATTCAGAAAATAATGCTAACTAATATTCAGAAATAGACTGGCTACAGAATCAGAGATTTTGTAGCTAGTCTTATTATTAACAAAGAAAATCAAAACTAAATCTTCCTATTTTGACTTTCATAACAGAATAAAATAAAATCAAACAAAATCAATTTACCATTTAGAAATTAGACAGTGAAGGATCAGACAGTTCCAAATTAATGATGGCATTGAAGTTGGTTGCATTTTTTATGATTATATTACTGGATATTTTGGATATTTTATTTTCCCTTTCATTGCATGCTTTCAATTCTTGGTTTTCTCATTCAAGTAGAGAATTCCGAGCAGCCAGATTTTTTACTTGCACCTGTAACAATGGTATGTCCCTGTAATAACACTCTACCCCATCCAAACAATTGTCACAATGTACCGGTGTTATAGCAGGCCGAGGTGGAAAGTATTCAATAATGGGTATTTTTTTCTTCCTTGTGGCTTGTTTCAATTCATGGCTAATTCCATGAAATCCCTCTTGTCCTTTCAAACACAGAGGTAATCTAGAGACAAATTCATAATGCTCAGCTTGACCAACAATTTCACTCTTGAGACATTGGTTGTCCGGATCTTCCTGAGCAAGGAAATCATTGATCTCTTCATCCGAACAGTGATCATTGACCTCGATCGTAGATATCGAGCTCAAATGATCCTTTTTCGATTCCTTAAACTCCTAGAAATCAATCGACCAGACCCCTTATTCATAAAATTCAAATCTGAGCTTTGTTGTTTCTTACCCTTAAGAATTTTCTTTACAGTAGGTTTGTCACTATGGATCTGATTAGGCTCAGAAGAATAGGTAGGGTAAATCCTTACTTTCAACACATCCATTACCTATTCCAACGATTTTCTGGGCGAGAAGATACATAGTGGTTTCTTACCTCGAGAATTTTGCAAAGGAACAAAGACTGGTTCATTAACTTCACAGTCAATATGTGAATTGAAACCTTGACTTTCGATCATGGGACTATCAAAATTGGGGTTTACATTTATAGGTGAATTCTTTGTATTGTCGGTTTGGGAAAAACCATTTTGACTCAGGAAACTTTCCCAAGTGTCCCCAATTTGTGACAGGTGCAATTGTAACAGGATCTTTATAAGCCTGTGATGAAATAGGCTTGACAGAGGATTTATGATCTATCTCTTATAGAGTTTTGACATTTTATATAGGCTCATTAACAAGTAGAATGACATGTTCAGTTCAAACCCTATGAATAACATCATCAATCTGATGTGGTATAAAAATACCAAACCATACCTGCCCTCGCATGTTATAAATTTTTTCAAAATCAAAATAAGGCCATGCCATCTAGGTTTCAATAGGTTAATAGGAATACGTTTAGGGCAGCAGGTATACTCATGAGAGACCATGAGCAGGTTCCATGGAACATCCTCCATTTTGGCATTTTTAAACCACTTTTTGCCTTCCTGCGGGAGTCCTCTAGCCTGGGCTATAAAGTCGTATGTGACCTCCAATGGCACATCCCTGATCTTGGCTCTAAACCAATCAAATGTCTGGGAAAAGGGCTGTGTGACTGTAAAATTATAACCTTCAAATTTCTTGAGGAAGATATCCCAACCGTGAGCCTTCAAATCATCTATGGCATCATCATGGGAAAGAAGGGCTTGGCATCCATTCAGTTCGATTCAAACCACAGGGGCCATGGTGCAATAGACACAATAGATATCACAAGAGATAGGCTTCGACTTCCAATAAACGAGTAGCAGAGGGAGGTCTATGCAAACTAAAATGACCCGAAAACTACGAAGTTTGGAGACTGACCTGCCTTATATATTAAGTTTAGGGAGAGATAGGAAACCAGTAGGCGTGCATAACTATAAGCCATTACCCATAATTCATATCAATTTCTTGACTACTATCGAATGCCAATTCCAATAATGAATGGGTTCATTAATGCACAAGACAACAAAGTGAGGTGTAATGGTGGGTACATCAGACCTGTACCAAGCGACATGAAAGTTGATATGACTTTTGAGAGCGTGAAGCACATATCAAATGTTAATCCAATGTTTTCACATTCATACATTTCAAAAATTAAAACCAAATGATCAACCATAGAACTAATTAAGTTATGATACCCATAATACATAAAAATCAATGAGTTTATAAAACTTGAAGCTTAGCAACATATGGGTTTCCTCAAGGTATAGTTTCTTTGGAAAAATGACATAAGAAAAACACAAACTATAGAATAATTTCCCAAGAGAAGTTCTTGTTTACATTTCATTCTTGCAGTCATGAATTTTAAACAAAACAAACGAAAATTTAAATGAAAAACTTATAAGATAAGTTTAGCTCAATCATCGCCTAGAAGCTCAAAAACATAAGTGTTTATAAATGTAAGGAGGTGGCAGCTACACAAAGATATAATATTTTTCTGATGCTTTTAATTGTGATAAAAATAGACATAATTGGTGGCTACCAACACTTGGGGAATCTCTGTTGTCTCGGCCACTTCTTGGGGAGCTTCTGTTGTCTCAGCCGCCATTATTTCCTCTTTGGCCCGGAGGGCTCCTTGAGCTGATTGTCCTAGGGTTTTTCACTGGTTCATCTAGGCACATGGCTTTGAATATGGTCATCCTAGGATCAACCATCCTTGCCACAAATTCATCCCAATCCTACACGTGTTTTGTGAAAATCTCATCTTCAAACCTTTCATGGGCGTATGGCCAGCAGGACGATACTTGCGACGCGTGATTTGGGACTAGACACTTTGGGTCGTGCTTGTGAAAATGACTAGTCTGGAATTAGAAATCTAATTGGCTTAACCCTTCCTGCTTGGATTGAGTGGTGTCTTTTACTATGTAGAAATCTATATGGAATCCATAAGGTATGAATGCATGCTTCTTATCTTTTACCAGAGTAGCATTGTAACCTTGTAGGATGGTCTGGTAGAAGATTTCCACTACTAATAGTCGATCGGGGACATACACAGGTAACAGGTGTGGTGCTCCAGTGGGTCCAAAAACCTTGATGTAGGTATCATGCTCATCCAGATACCAATGGCCAACCTTTGATATCATCTTTTTGGCCACAACTGAAAGTCTTGGGCACTCTTTTTTGAACAACATAAAATGAATGCACACAATAAATTGTTCGTAGATGAGGGAGTAGGATTTATTGTACCTATTCTCCCACAAGATGCTAAAATATACATGGACCAGGAGTTCTGAGGCATGCTAGCTCAAATTCATTCCGGCAAAGGCATTTTTGGCACAGATGACATCTAATAAATAAGAAGCCATGTAGAAGGATGGAGTCTCTCCTTCTTTTGCGTCTGATCCTCTTGAATGCAAATGATCAACTGCTTGGAATTGATGGCACCCCAGTTAAAACCTCTCCCATAAATGGCTACCATGTAAGCTAGAGGCATCCATGCCTCTAAAAACCTAGAACAATATTTCTCCCCATACAACTGACAGATGAGGGCCATTAGATAGATATACGACTCTCTTAAGTTGGTCGTCAAGTACCAGCCAGAGGTCCGATTGGTGAAATTTTTATCCTCTCTCCATCACGAAGCCATCAGCTGGATGGTGTCATGTTTCTCATAGAAGCTTATAACAAAATCGGTGTTCAGCTGCTCCTCCGGGTCTCTGATCTTGTAGTAATTTTGCACCTCCACCAGAAGGAAAATCCCGACACACTCACCATTTTCGTCCTTGATCAAACATATTTGTGTGTTAGTGTGGTAGATAAGCCACTTCAGGAGTTCTATGTAGGGGAATATTGGATTTCTTCTCACTACCATCTGTAGGTATGACCTTCGGATATTCAGAAAAACTTCATTATCGTGTTTCCTCATACCGGGGTCATTGTGCAGGGTATATTTAGGGAATTCTCCCCGCTTGATATTCTAGAAAAGTTCTCCCCAGTGCGGGAGTACTGCCTTGGTCCCTATACTAGCCTCTGTGTCTCCAAAGGCCAGAGGCTGAATGAAAAGCTCCTTGGTGGATGTCTTGATGACGGGCACCGGCTTTGGAGTAAATTCCAATTGTTTTTCAACCGTTGGGGAAGAGCCTTCTCCTACATCTGGTTCCTTTAGCTTTGACACTCTTGGAGATTTCCTGGCAGTTGGTTTTCTTGGAGGCATTGTTCCTGCCATCGAAATCAATCTTTAGGGAATGCATACAGAGTAACATCAGATAAAAATGAATGAAGCGAAGCATAAAAAATCCATAGAATGGTACATACCTGTAACACTTGATAAACCTGTTGTTTATTACTAACTGGATCTTGGAAAATTCTTTCGGATTGCTCGTCTCGCTCCTCTAGATGCTCTAAATTTATTTTTGCACGATGACATTGTTTATGAACTACTCGAAAGAATTTAAACGGGGAAGACACTATCATGCCATATCAACCAATTAACTCGATTTATGAGTGGAAATAAAACAATATATGTTGTCAAATCCCTGCAATTGAAATCATCATAGGTTGATGGTGGAGGCGCAGAGGGTGGTGTTCCTTATCAGCAATTTCAAATGGTTGATTTGATCCATGCACGAATTAATAACTAATGCGATATTTGGAATTAATTAGTTCTTTAAATGCTTCAGATCCAACGTATCTTAGCGCTAAAACGTCCCATCGTGTCGCTTTCTTAGTGGGTAGATCGGGGATCGGCGATACATGGTGATTTTTCTCGTTGGTATCCTCCTGAGAAGAACTTTTGACGTCGATTAATTTAGTCGTATGGTGTTGACGTGGCAAGACTGATTTGGGGTGCGACTTGGGCCTCGGGAACCAATAATGACTTAGGGGAAAAATAGATCGTATGTTCAACCATTATGGAAATGACATATGGTGGATGAGTACAGGTGGTTTGATCATGTATCTCAATCGGAGTCGGGGGTTTCAACAAGATGCATGTGTTAAAATAAAGCTGGGATTGCCAATGTCGAAAGGTATTGGGGGTCGGTGATCGGGGATCAACTTATCACATTCTCTACAAGCTATCTTTCTAAAACTCACCGATGTCAAAAGGTATTGAGGATCGACTATCGGTGAAGCCTTTATTTCTTCATTAACACTTACTCTTTTAGCCTTTTGTCGATGCCGAAGGGATCGGTCATCGGCGATATCCTTGTTTGATTCCTGTCGCGAAAGAAAAATTCCTTTTGCCGACACCGATGAGGATTGGTGCTTGATGACTGCGGTTTTCTTGACTGATTTTCTTTCATCTTTAATCATTCCTGATGTCAAATCTTTGAATGGGTCAGGGGAAATTTTTGGCTGTCGATTCTTTAATTAAATGTTTGTCTTTTAAGTTATTGGTTTTCGCATGTTCAAGAAAACTTTGAGTGACTTAAATGAGAATCAAAATGATAAGAACATGCATCATTTTTCATACTGAAGTCAAATTAGAGAGTGCAAAAGATCAAGTGGTACCCAAAAAGTAAAATTTGACATGGACTTTTTAATGTGTGTTGAGTGCTCAATAAATGGAGAATTACTGGGCGAATTTAGAAAATCTGTTCTTCCCTCAAACTCATCTGATGCGAAAGCTGGTGGAGAACTTAACTCGTTTTAAATCAGAGCCTCTTTTACCCTTGCATTTGAAATTCTTCAGTTGATGCTTCTGGGTCTACCTATGGGGTTTTTATCCTTTATTTCTCCTTTGTTTCCTGTAACCTTGACTCATTCCCTCTTCTACAAAATTCTAGTAAAGTATTCATTGGCATAGAGCCTTTAGTTACCTTTACTCTCTTTCTACGATGTTGCTCCGCTGCCAACAAGCATCCATAGCCCCACCAGAGTCACCTCGACATCACAGACCTTGCTTCACTACCAGTGAGAATCCATAACCCCGGTGGAGTTATCTGCATACCCTCTCCTATTTTTCACTCATTTGATAAAAATAGTTTTATTTCGACAAAATGTCCTGAGCGAGTGGGCGAGGATGACATCTATTTATTTTGCAAAGTGAGATGGTTAAGGTGAATCCGTTGCTATCTTTGTCTTTGGGGTTCATGCAGTCCTTTTCATCTTTCCAACTTTCCCTAAGGTTTCACTAGACCATTGTTCAGGCACTTCTGCATTTGTCCAAAGTTCTTCATTTGTGTAGGTTAGAGGACCCCTCCAAACAATCGTAGGTTCCTCAATGCTTCTTGTGTTATATGTGAGCAATGAGTTAGGAACAGAGTTCGCTATGTCACATGATTTGAGGTAAACCACTGTCTTTATAAACACAACCTTCAAAAGTGTGGAAATCAAAACAACAAAAGAAAATAAAAGCAAATTCGCAATCGAGCTAGCTGAAACAAAACTCATGAAACATGCACACGAAACATAAAATAAAACTCAACAAAAAATATTTATTTTTTATTTTTTATTTTTTTATTTTTTTTAATGGAAATATTGTTTTAGGGCTTGTCCATTTACTAGGAGGGAGTCAAGTTCCCCCCTCAGATTCTGTAACTGATAAGTGTCTTCCCCAATCTTCTCAGCCACCTAGAAAGGTCCAAGCCATAGATTCTGAAACTCAGAATGTTTTCCTTTAGGCTCATTTGCTCTGTCCCATTTTAGGACTAAGTCTCCTACAAAATTCTTCTCTTTAGCCTTATGATTGTCAAACCATCTTTTAATGACCTGCTGGTGGGCTATGAATTTTGATTTAGATTTTTCCCTTTCTTCTTCCAGCATGAGCAGAGTGTCAATTCTTTGTTGTATGACTGATGAAGGTTGTCTTCCGGAATCTTGGGTCAGTGGAAGAGATGGAAGATAAATCTTGTTCGGAAGAATGGCTTCCTGTCTATATACTATAAAGTATGGGGAATTTCCTATAGCCTCCTTGGGTGTGACTCTATCTACCCATAAAGCATTGTGGAGTAAATTATGTGAATTCCTTTGGTTATCTGCAACCATTTTCTTCAATATCCTTACCAATTTCTTATTAGTTGATTATGCCACACCGTTTCCCTGTGGATAATAATTTGCAGAGTATCTAATTATTATTCCTTTTTCTAGTTAAAAATATGTTAATAAGGTGGAAGAAAAGTAAGTTGGGTTGTCAAAAACAAGAACAGAAGGGACACTGAAACTTGTGATTAATTGTTGTTCTATGAATTGGATCACTACCTTATCGTTTTCGTGAGTTAGAGGAATGGCTTCTGCCCACTTTGTGAAATAATCGGTGGCAGTAAGAATGTACTTGTGGTGTTTTGAAGAGCTTGGCGTAATATCTCCTATGATATCTAACCCCCATTGTAAAAAAGGCCTAGAAACGGTCACTGGTTGGAGTGGGATTGTTGCCCTCCTCTCTCTCCCAGCGCTTAATTGAAAAAATTTACAGTTTCTAGCGGATGCATGGGCATATTTGAAAAAATTGGGCCAATAATAGCCATCTCTCAGTATCTTATGAGCGGTAGTCTCTCCTGCAAAATGTCCTCCTACAGGGCCATCATGGAGTTCCTTAAGAACTTTTTCTGCATCTATACATTCGAGGCATCTTAAAATCACCCCATCATAATTAACCCGGAAGAGTACTGAATTTATGAGGCAATATTGCGCAAATTTTAACCTGAGAGCTCTCTTTTCCCTGGGATTTAGGTCTTATGGGCAAGTCCCATTATGCAGGAGATAAGTCAATTTCTCATACTAAGACTCTTCCCCTGGGGAAATGTATGAAGCTTCAACACACCATAGTGCCATTTCATTATCCCATCCAGGGTCTTCATTTACTTGGTCTTGAGCTTCAGCTGCCAATTTGCATAATCCTTGTCCTTTAACTAGTTTAGCAAGTTTTATGGCCAGATCAAACTCTTGGACTACTTCCATCCAGTTCCCTCTTCTTTCCCCCATCTCCTGTTGCGTAAATAGGGATCAGACTGCGGGGTGGGGTATGATTAGTTTGGTATGGTTCTTAAGGATGTAAGATCTGAAATGATTTACTGCTTTGTAGACTCCATAAGCCTATTTATCTATATTAGGATAATTCAGTTGCGCTCCTTGGAGGTTAGTGATCATGAACGACACCGGGGCCTCGTTGTTGTTGTCATCCTTATGAGTCAAAACCACAACTAATGATTGATCGGAGGTGGAAGTGTAGAGGAATAAGTCTTTGTTGAAATCAGGACTTCATAACATGAGAGCTTGGGATATAGAATTATTTATGTCGTTGAAGGCCTTCTTTCATTCATCATCCCACTTATATTCGACATCTTTACAGATCATCTTTTGTAAGGGCTTGATAGTTTCTGCAAAATCAGAAGTGAAATTTCTCACAAAATTGATTTTCCTGAAGAACAAATGCATAGATTTCTTGTTGTGAGGCAACGAGAGTTGATCTATGACCTTAATCCTTTCTGGGTCTATGCGAATGCCTGCTTGAGGTATAATGTGGCCTAGGAGCTTACCCTCTTCGACACCGAAAATAGTTTTTTTAGGGTTTAAGGATATACCGTATTTTCTACACCTTTTTAAAATCTGGGTCAAGTGTTGGATGTGGTCTTCTCTGTTCTTTAAATACACAGTCACATCGTCCAAGTAAACCATTACACACTTGTTGATTAACCCCTAAAAAGCTACATCCATAGCCCTCTGGAAAGTTTCTCCTGCATTGATTAACCCAAAAGGTATGCGTTTGTAAGCAAAAGTTCCCCACTTGGTTCGAAAGGTAGCTTTCAAATGGTCTTCCTTCAAAACCAGAACTTGGTTATAACCTAAGAAATCGTCTAGCAAAGAGAAAATTTCATAGCCAGACACAGTTTGCAAGAGTTGTTCCATTGGAGAGAAAGGGTAGTTGTCTTTTTTTGAAGTTTTATTGAGGTTTCTAAAATACACGCATAGGAGGATCTCCCCTGACGTTTTCCTTACCGGAAACAAATTATCTACCCATGCAGAATGTCTAACCTGGAAGATAATTTTGGTGTCTAACAATTTCTTCAACTCCTAACACATGAGGGGCTCTAGGGAAGGATGATACTTTCAAAGTTTTTGTTGGAAGGATTTCACTTCAGGTTTAAAAGGGATAGTGTGTTGAATGATACGGGTATCATAAGTTTTCAGATCTTGGTAGGACCATTCAAAGACATCTTGATATTGTCTGAACAATTTGAGATAAGCCTTACTTTCCTCCTTAGATATAGTCTTACCGTCATTTGTATTTTTTGGGTTTTTCGGGGTTATGATATTTATAGTTTCATGCATGGGACAAGAACTACCAATCTTTGCATTTTTGGGCCCCTTAAATTGTTCTTTTAGGTCAAAAATATTTTCTAAGTTAGATATCCCCTTCAAGATTGTGTGAGACTTCGATTTATCAGTTGGTTGACTTTTTCGAGGATCAGTTTTTGTTGATTGTTCCTGGAATACTTCATCGTCAATAGCTAGGTACTTAAAATTATCTTGGTTAGTTAGAAAGTTTATGATCTGTTCATCCCCTTCAAAGACCTTCCAATTAGAAATGTTGTTAGGCACTGATGGTTTGTAGAGTATCTCCACAGTGAATTGAGAGGCTTCATAATCTTCTAGAGGTGACAGCCTTGAAGCATTTGTGGCCAAGGAATCAGCGAGGATATTCTTTGCTCTGGGGATCACTGTAATATTGAAAGCTTCAAAATGCTCTCTTAACCTATGCACTTCCTGTTGATAATTATTTAGGTGCGGGGAGTTACAATGTATAGTATTCCTTACTTGTCTAATGATAGTTTCAAAATCCTTGAAAACCTTTAATTCCTTGACATTTAAGTATATGGCTTTATTTAACCCTTGTACTAGCGCTTCATACTCGACGGTGTTGTTGGTGCATTTGAACTCAAGTCTACATGATAGGAAATGACGTTTACCCTTTGGATCAGTGAGGATGCACCCTGCCCCAGACCCTTCCTGTGATTTAGATCCATCAAAGTGTAGGGTCCAGGCTTGTGGGAAATACATGTCGGCTTTCCCTTCCTTATTACTCTGCTCTTTTCCTCCTGCTAGTTCTGTGATTTATAATGCAGGTTGCTGACAGAAGAGGGTTTCTTTCACCTCTTTGGGAAACTCCTCCTGAAAAATCATTTCAGAGTTCTGAGTGAGAGGGACATCAGATGAAAGAGGGAAGAAGCTCCCAATAGTAGGAATCACAGGAATAATTACCTAGCACAGGGAAATTTGTCGATGATGGTTCGTTTGGGGTTTCTAGGTCAGTGACAATATGTTTCAGATACCTTTCTCTATCAATCCTGATCATATTCTTGTGCCCCTTTAATGGTAGCCAAAGGTGTACCTAGTCTATACTAAAGTATCCGTTTAACTTCTCAGACCAATCTCGGCTTAACAATAATCCATAAGCTTCTGGTATGTCTACTATAATGATGTCTCAATCACTTGCACAAACTTAGGATGCATGGCTATTCTAATCATTATATCTTTGAGTTCTCCCATGACCTTTACTTGGGTTCTGTCTAGTTGTATTACATGTTTATCACTCTTGAGAGGAACTACGTTTATTTTTTTACAGATAAACAAAGGCATAATGTTAGAGGATTCTCCTGAATTGACCAAACAGTTATGGAGCTCCTGTTGAATACTTCAAACGTTAAAAGGAAAGGTGGGACAAAAGGTCTCCCCTTCTTATCTTTCGAGCATGCATTTACCGTTAGTTTATTCCATAGGTTTGTGGGAGTTAGATTCCTTTTCTGATCACTGCTTGTTGTAGGGTTTTCTACTGATCTCAAAGATTGTAGCAGGAAGTCCTTTTGTTGAGGGATCCTACATATGTCCATAACTAATATATTAACCTTCAACTTCTTCAAATCTTCAACTACGTTGTAATCCAGTTTGGGCAATTCTCGGGTATGGATGCTAATAGGGTTCTTACGGGGAGCAGAAGGTTCTTTTAAGTGATCGGGAGTTGAACTTTCCCCCAACATTTGGGTAGTAATAGTATCTTTTGAGACAGGCGAACCCTTACTGCACGTTTTCACAACCGAGACCTCTGCGGGTGGTTCTTGAGACTCAAATAAGTCGTTGGAAGGCATGATTAGGTCAGGATCCCATATCAACATGGTATGGTTGTATCTTCTGGTGGATCAATCTCTTTTTTATTAGAAACATTCATAACTGAACCACTTGGTTGTTCAGTCAGGGAGACTTCGTCTAGGAACCATTGGCCATTAAATTCATGGCATGCACCCATTGAGGGTAGTCCCTTTCGGAGTGATTTTCTTGGTGATAAGTACAGAAAAAATCAGATGCTACATTTCCTAAATCGATATTTAGGTTAGCAAGGGGGGGTTTAATTGCTTTGAATTGCGGGTTTCTTTTAAAGAAAGGATTATAGGGCCTTTGGCCTTGGTTTCCCTCCCCGACACTTGTCTTCATGTCTATGATTTCGTTTGATAACTTCTTAACCATGCGTTGTAGGTCTTCTATGTATCTGTTACCCTTTTCAGGAGCTTGTTATGCTTGTTTCCCTGGGGGTCTAGTGAGAAATATCCCTCTCTAGGGAGGGGGTTGAGCTTATTTCTTGACTAAGGAGACCTGACTCTCTTTTCATCCTTTCATTTGGAATTCCATCATTTTGGCTTCTTCAAAATTCTCAGCCAAGGTTCGTTTGGCAACCCTCTTCACAAACATGGAAATAGAAGTTGGGAGGGCATTAATGTATACCTCGATTTGAAACTCCTAGGTAGGTTTAGCTTCTGGCTAGAATTTTTTCAAGATAGTTGTGAATATTTGATTGAATTTTTTGACCCTTTCTTTCGAACTCATGGTGGTGGAAAACAGTTTAGCCATCAAATCTCCTGTAGTAGTTTCTTCTACAAATTTATCTATAAAATCCTTCTGAAACTTCGTCTAGCTAGTCATAGATCCTACAGGCATATTAAAATACCATGTGGAAGCTGAATTCTCAAACGTATAGGGGAATATTCCTCATACTACATCTTCATGTTGGACGTTCATAAGTCTGATCACTAGTATGAATTTCTTGATATGATCTTTAGGCAATCCTGAGGTCTCGGGGTCAAACTTAGGAAGTAACTTCTCTGGGTGTCGGGGAAGATTATGTACTCGTTCTAGAATGGCCAAAGAGGCTATGGACAACCAAGATTGGTGGTTCTAAGGTGGGTTTCCTCCCTCTTCCTCATGGTCATTGTTTTCTTCCATTTCTTCAGATTCTGAGTTAAACTCCTCCTCTTCCGAAAAATCGTCTAGTTCAGAGACATCGTTGGCTGGCGTTTCAGGGATTAGATTGAGACGATGTTTGATTTCAGCGATTCTGAAATATATTAGGTCTTCTACTGTGTGCACAAAAACTTGGTTGGGGGTTTCGACCACTGGTCTTCTTATTTTTTGTCTTCAAGGAAGTATCAGAGATAAAGACAACACATCGATCTGTCGAGCGTATGCTCTTGTGATTCTTCTGAATTGATTTAATTTCTCGTGAGGAAGAGCATAAGGTATATCAGGGAACAATCATTCTTACTCAGGCTGGGGTGAATCACTCATTTCAGGAGTACTCAGTGTGTGTGGGATGTCTTGGGAATGACTAGCCATGCATGTGGGCTATTTTGAATCTACAGGTTGTCTGAAATATTATATGGAATATGTATTCAACCATTCATTCTTTAGGCCCTCCTTCTAGCGCCAATTCTATTGATGGGTCCTAAATCTATTAAATTCAACAACAGGAACCAAACCCGCCACCGAGGCCCAATTAGACTCTACACTGTTTAATGGTAGAATGGTTGTCCAGATCTTGCAATCCGGCCTATTAATCGATGGGCTTTTTGTTTTCTTTTGAAGGCATCTCCTTCAGTTTGGACTTTCTCGTTTTGTATTTTCCTCTTAGGTGGGATCAATATAATATGGAAGCCAGTATAAACCAACTTGAAAACAAAATGGGAAAAAGGTTTTAACTACTGGAGAAGAGGCTGAACTTGAGATAACCCGCTACTTGTTGGTGCAATTATTTGCATAATATATTACCAAACATAAATTATCAACCAGGATTCGTAATCAGTAGAGTTGATGCACTATATGTGTTGATAACAGATAGATTCCTATGTCTGATGAGTATATCTCAATCAAGGAACAATTAATGACACAACACTCTTTTCACACTTTTCAAATAACATTCTCCACTCAGTTCAAAATTCAGAAGAAAAACTTGCAAACAAAATCTTAACAATCATGCATCCAAAAGATCTTACTCAGATAATGACTTGTCCATTTACAGGATCATGAAATGGAAATATGGACTTTGACTTAGTTATCTATAGCTATTACTCTTAACAACAATTGGCAATCAAATCTGGGCACACTTCAACAATACAACTCCAAACTAAGAAGAGAAAATTGATAACAAAACTTCTCAAGGAAACAGTGAATCGAAAGGTTCCTTCTTAGGTGACAAATTTGTTCATTAGAGGCTCATGAAATGAAGAGATGAACTTAATATCTTTTTCCCTATAGCATTTGAAACAAAAATCAACAATCCACTTTATCCACTCTTAGAAAGAAATCAATCATAACCCTATAAATGCCAATCAAATCTTCTTCAATATAGGAGGCAGTCAATATGCATGAAAGACTTCATTACATGAAGAATGAAGGTGAGGGATGAAGTCTTATGATTCATGTACCTACTAAGAGAAACACAATAATAAATTCAAAACAATAACAATTGCATATCTAACGATCACACACATCTATCCAACTCTTGTTAACTAAATATCAATTTGCAGAAATGAAAATGGAACTTATCTACTATGTTCAATGTCTAATTAATCAAATTGATTCAACATCAAACAACTCTATATTGAACTTAAAATGCATTTGAAATCATTTAGAACACACAACTATTAAATGTTCACACTCACACAATCACACAAAAATCCAGAATTATAATTACAAATAAAATAAAATGAAGCTTACCTTGATTGGGTCGGTGGCCCCTTGCCGTACCAACAAGGAAGCTTAAGAAAGACTTACAGAGAAGAAGACTTGAACATACACGTTAAATCCATGAATTGCAACTTATATCATTACTTGAGAAGTAGGTGTACAATCAACAATCTTCAAAAATCAAACCTACAACGTAACAATTCCTTCTTCAAGAACCAATCTTACAACATAATAATCCCTCTTCCTTCAAGAACCAATATTACATCATAATAATTCCTCTCTAATCATACCTATGAGGTCTTATTTATACATAAAATCAATGGAGGAATGGATGAAACGGAATCCCCAAGCTAAGAAAACAATTTTTACAATTTTAGGATAAATCCCAAAAATCTATGTTTTTTAACAATTTGGGCAGATTTGAGTTAGTCCCCCACCCATATCTCCCAAACCAATCCTACTTTTGAAAATTGGTTTGCTTCATACTCAATTTTTCATATTCTGGACAAAACCCATGTATTAGAATTTCTAGATCTGATACCATATGCACGCAAAGTGAGGCACAAGTTGGTCGTTTGAGTTTGTTTGCTAATTTTGACAAAATCATTCCCCCTGAGATGGAGGTCCACACGTGTGATCTGGGTGAATTATGTCTCATGTTTCCACATGAAAACATCACTCTGGACAAAACCCATGAGCCCGATTTTCTTCTAGAAACATTCAAAAAGTCAGAATTATGTCTAGTACCAGATTAGCACAGGCTGGTACCGGAATAGGTGGAGCCTCAGTACCGGAATAGACTGGGTACCATATCATGCTTCTTAAGATTCAAAGTAATTAGGATCATAAATAATCAATCATTTAATTGAATTAACTCAATAAAACTAAACAAATCATTCTTTAATCATAAGTTACCTCTTATGCACGTAAACAAGGTCATCGAGTGTATTTATGGGGGAAACAATCAATTAGATACACATGGCCTAGGTGAAATAAGCTCATATAGGGGGTAATATAGGGCATTAGAAGTTTCAAAATGAAGACTCAACATTCTCCCATGCTTAATTCAATGCATGTCCTCATGCAACAATGATCTTCAAAATTTCACAATTGATGATACTCTTCACTCGATCAAGCATTCCCTGAAGTTTCATCCTTCTTCATCTCCTAAGTTCCTATTAAACAATATAAACTTCGTAGCTCATGCTTCACATTCTTACTCATGGAAAAGTAGTTATGGTGACAAACTAGAGTCATGAGTAATAGATTAGATATTTTAGTGATTTGATGTTAAGTCTTATCCAATCTGTTTTCGATCAAATTTAGGAGAAAGGGTTGGATGTGACTCTAATATGATTATAGGATAGTGGCCAAGATTTTTCATAATGAATTTGACTAATAGGCCCCCCTGGATAGATTACCTTTAAAAGAAAAGTGATATAAGCATAGTTTATATATCATTTGAAGAGAGGAACACATAAAGGAATACATCCCAAGATGATTAACACGTTTCTGATCCAAGTTTTTAGAGATGAAGCTCTTCTTTCTTAGGTAAGGTGAATTACATATACTGAGGGTCCCACTTCTCATGCAAACCTATTTAGTTTAAAATATAGAACTCTAAAGTGGATACTTGAAGGTTCTTAAGAACATCATCCGAGAGATATAAAGGTCATCTCCTAGCCTTGATTTGATAGTGATTGCTTCAGAATGAGACCCAAGGGTTTTTGTTCAGTTTTAAGTGTGCCACTTTATGTTTTTCAACTCCCTTTACCTGGAATAGCCCTGCTGTCAGCAGGCTTGTTCAGTACCCCGACGGGTTTACCTTAGTACCATACAAGCATGGCCCCGTTGCCAGTAGACTTGTTCAGTACCCCAGCGGGTTTACTTGTACTTCCTGATACTTCTTTTTTATTATATTACTCAAAATATTTAAAATAATGTATATTGTTCATTGACAGTTTTAGAGTATAAGGAAGGCAGGTGGTACGAGAGTGTTTTAGATTTATTAGGCACATAATCAATTGTTTGCAATTATCCCAAGGGTGACATCATCTAGATTCAACTTAAATCTCAGCTATTCAATGTATAATGGAACATCTTGGATAATGACTATGAGGTCCCTCTAGTTAATCCTATTAGGGTTCTAATGAAAGTTCATTGCGGTTTTGCAATGGTGATCCACCACATGAGGTTTTCATCAATACCTCTCAAGAGAAACTTGTAAAGATAAACTTGGATAGGAACTTGTTGAATTAACTAGGTTAGTATTATACATAATGGTGTCACCACTTTTCAATGGATCTTTCAATTAGCAATCACTTCTTCAAAATGATGAGGTAATAATACAAGTGCACCCATTATCATATAGAGCTAAATGTGAAAATATCTTCTTAAAGGAGAGCAAGAATGATTCATTCAAGGTTGAGTGTATACATGTAGGAGGAAGATGCACATGAGAGTAAAAATAATTCAACACAAGACTTAAATGATCCTTGATAGAGAGTGTAACACCCTATTTCCCCCAGTCTGTAAAAATAATTATATTGGCCAAGAACTATGGCAAACTCAAAGACGTGAATGTTTGATTTGACGGACCTTTGTATAAAAGGTCGATGAATGTAAATTATGTTATGAATATGTGTTGCATGACTACTGGGAGGGGGATGTGCTAAAAGAGACCACGATGGCTAATGAGAGGTGGTGGAAGGGACATGGAATGGTTGCGTTAACTTCCACTAAGCCAATACTGTACTGGTTTCTACTTGATCACAAACTAAAGCATCTCTTTGATCTTGGAATGGATTTCTCATCATATTGGTAGGTGGGGAGGCTCCTCAAGAGTTAATGATTGGATGGGGGTGAACCACCCATCCATAACAACCCTCAGACCTGACCACGGATAGCGGAATCCGTGCCACATGTAACCTTGTAGACAGAAATTGGTAAGAGAGGAAATGTGGTAGGAGGGGGGAGAGCAGTGCACGCAACGAGGATCACAAAAGAGACTGGGGAAACCCTGGAAACGCAGGGAGTTCTGAATACCAGGAGGAGAGTAACCTTCGTCCTGGATTATTTTCCTACATCTAGAGAAGGAGAGTAACCTTCATCCTTGATTTCTGTTGAGCTGGAAGTATGAGACTGAACCTCAAAGCTTCATGGTCTAGATCAAGGGTGGCTAGTGGTAAATCCGTTTGGAGTCACTGAGCCTATGGCTGGGTGGAAATGAGCACCCCTCTCAGCAGTTGCATCATGCCTGGTAGATCTGATAAGTGTTTTATACCTTGTATTTTGAACTGAATATCATGAATGCATGCTTGTGTTTATATGCCCATAATAATTTCTATGTAGAATGATTGCCTGGTGTTTTAAAC
Organism: Picea mariana; assembly: GCA_032191745.1. NCBI lineage: Eukaryota > Viridiplantae > Streptophyta > Pinopsida > Pinales > Pinaceae > Picea > Picea mariana. The sequence goes on from JASDQU010104058.1 coordinate 138,918, forward strand.
TGGAAATAATGGTTGCATGTGTATGCTTATATGTCATCATTGGTTTCTGTACAAATGGTTAAGTATGGGGCCGAAAGGGTAGCTCTCTAAGGTCTCGGATTCGTGGGAGTTTGAAGCCCCGAGAAGTTGAATTTCGTGATTCAAACTCAGAAGGGATAATGAGCCCAATTATAGAAAGAGAGAATACCCTATCATTTGGTTGACGAACAGTCGGAATCCTTTTAGGAATACCCCAGATCTGTAGAGACCAATGGATCTAGAGAAGGAGCACAGGCGTTAACAACTCGACCCTTTCAGCCTTCGCATGTAGTGATGGGATCTCGAACCGTAGATCCAAGGATAGGACAGAGCCCTATTGACCGTCGATCTTAGCCTTTGTATAGCCAGGAGAGTAGCATTTCGTTGACTCGCGACTTGGAGTGGTCAAGGGTAGGGCTACAGGAACTCATGATTCACGAGATCATGACGTGATCGTGACCGTTGGATCCAAGGCACGGGAGAACTATTGGATTAGAACTTTCGTGGTTATCGCCTATCAAGGGTTCGAAACTTGAGGGAGTTTCTTTTCGATTGTATAAGTCATGAAGTGCCGAGCGCCGAGGGCTCATGCAAACATGTGACCTGTCCGTAAGTGGGGATCACGTGGTTGACAGGTGGCGTAACAACAAGCACTCAGAGAAAGGTGGGAATGGGTGACAGGTGATGGACACATGTCACCTGGGAAGGAGTAAACCCATTGTTGACTTTTCATATCTCGGGAACTTACGAAGGAGGAGCATGAGAGCTCAACACTCCAACTCACGAAGTCGCAAGATGTGAGTAGTGCTAGTATTTAGCCTAGGAAGTGGGTAATCGGTGGTGGACATGTGTCACACTGGGAAAGAGTCAACCCACTGATTGACTTATCGTGGCTCAGGGTTTCGCAGGATGAAGAAGCTGCAGTTTGATCGCTAAGGCTGCGAAACACTGAGAGCTGAAGTCTCGTGTGACGGGCGGTGGCAACACAACTCGTGAGTAGAGTATAGCAGGGTTGACCAGTGGCATGTGTGTGTCAATTTGGCAGAGTCCACGTAACATTGACCTCTCGTGTCTTGGGGATTCATGAAGGAGGAGCACGAGAGCTTAACACCTCAACTGGCGAGGCTGCGAGTAGTGCTAGTGTTTGGGCTAGTCTATGGTTACATGTAGCAGGCGCTAGTGAGGAGGGGGGCATACCTGTATAGTATCTCGGGTATCGGTGTTTGGAGAAAGGGGAGTCGAGAGTCTTGATTCCCGACTTGCGATTTGAGAAAGGCGCTTGCGCTAAGGCCATCTTGTGTTCATTTGGAGGAGGATAAGGGAAGAGAGGGTCTGTGCTAAGGCCCCATAGAAGTCTCGAGGATTATGTTCCTCGAAGAAAAAGATGAAAAATCTAACTTGTTGTAGTGGGTGTGTGACAAATTGGTATCAGAGCATGGTTACAACACTTGACCTACTTGGGCTCATGAACAAGTTGTGCAAAAACTCCATTTGAAGTACTCTTAAAAGGAGTAACCTTCTATCTTAACCCCTTTAGCAAAAGGCAAAGTTAAGAATGAAAAATTCCTATTGTGTGTATGCATTTGAAAAAAATATGAATTATGTGTTGATTGTGAATGAATATAATGTTGACTAACAATAAGTGGTTTTCTTGCACAACAAGCGGACGATCAACCGTGGGAAACTGCAGATGCATAAAATGGTGATGCATCACGAAGTGGGGGATGGCTCCCACAACAGAGACAAGGAGTCTGATGAAAGGAGAGCGGTAGAGACCCCTCCCGATCTAGCTAAGACTGTGAGAAGCCTCATGGTCGAACTACAGAGTTGCAAGGCCGACAATGAGAGGTTGATAAAAGAGCAAGAGAAGCAGACAGAAATCAATGCAGTCTTGTTGTAGAGTCTATCCGACATACAAAGACAATTGCAGCATGAAACTAACACCAGTCATGCAGACCGATGATAGACAAAGAAAAGTCGAAGTCCACCTAAGATACGGAAACATTGTCTTTTAAGTGGCCACACTAGGAAGAGCACCTCGAGAAAGGTCCACCCCAGAGATAAGGGACAAGCATCAGATGATTCCTCGGGAAAGGAAACTGGCGACTCAGAGGGATCTTCTAGTAGCAAAACTAGTTCTTATTCCTGAAGAAATTGGAATAATTGAAAGCATTCCAAAAGTAACAATCTCAAAGAATTCAAGAAGGCCAAACCACCCTCTTTCGACGGTGAAATAAAGAAAGGGGAGGAAGTGGAGGCCTAGCTGCTTGGACTAAAGAAGTATTTTAGAGTCCATGACTTCTCAGAAAACTTGAAGGCCCGAGTAGCCACTTTCAACTTGAATGGAAAGGCTTCCATTTGGTGGGAAGACATTAAGAATGTAAAAGGGATTCACGAAGAGGACCTATCTTGGGAACGGTTTGAAAAATACTTCAGAAAGAAGTATCTGTCGGAAAAGTATTTCGATGAGA
>JASDQU010104058.1:158651-181524 GCA_032191745.1 Picea mariana
TGATTCTAATCATATAATTGACTGGTCTATGATCTAGGTGGAACCGGAGGGAGAATTCCTGCCAGAACCTCAATGCATATTGGACAGAAAGGAAACCCCACTCTGGAACCGAACCATTGCACAGGTCAAGGTGCAGTGGAAACATTTTGGCCCAGATGAGGCTACGTGGGAAATGGAAGATGCCATGAAACAAGCATATCCAATTTTGTTTACTTCTATACATACACGTCATGTTGATAAATAGAACATCAAGGACAATGTTCTTTTAAGGGGGAGGGAATTGTGACACCCTGTTTCCCCCAATCTGTAAAAATAATTATATTTTCCAAGAACTATGGCAAACTTAAAGACATGAATGTTTGATTTGACGGACCTTTGTATAAAAGGTCGATGAATGTAAATTATGTTATGAATATGTGTTGCATGACTGCTGGGAGGGGGATGTGCTAAAAGAGACCACGATGGCTAGTGAGAGGTGGTGGAAGGGACTTGGAATGGTTGCGTTAACTTCCACCGAGCCAGTACTATATTAGTTTCTACTTGCTCACAAACCAAAGAAGCTCTCTGATCTTGGAATGGATTTCCCATCAGATTGGTAGGTGGGGAGGCTCATCAAGGGTTAATGAGGGGATGGGAGTGAACCGCCCATCCGTAACAGCCCTCATACCTAACCACGGATAGCGGAATTCACACCACGCGCAACCTTGCAAACATAAATTGGCAAGAGAGGAAATGTGGTAGGAGGGGGGAGAGAAGTGCACGCGACGGGAATCACGAAAGAGACTGGAGAAACCCTGGAAACACAGAGAGTTATGAATACCAGGAGAAGGAGAGTAACCTTCGTCTTGGATTATTTTCCTGCATCTGGAGAAGGAGAGTAACCTTCGTCCTTGATTTCTGTTGAGCTGGAAGTAGGAGACTGAACCTCAAAGCATTGTGGTCTAGCTTGGGGGTGGCTAGTGGTAAATCTGTTTGGAGTCACTGAGCCTATGGTTGGGTGGAAATGAGCACCCCTCTCAGCAGTTTCACAAGCCTGGTAGATCTGATAAGTGTTTTATACCTTGTATTTTGAACTGAATATCATGAATGCATGCTTGTGTTTTTATGCCTATATAATTTCTATGTAGAATGATTGCCTGGTGTTTTCAACTGGAAATAATGGTTGCATGTGTATGCTTATATGTCATCATTGGTTTTTTCACAAATGGTTAAGTTTGGGGGCGAAAGGGTATCTCTCTAAGGTCTCGGAGTCGTGGGAGTTTGAAGCCCCGAGAAGTTGAATTTCATGATTCAAACTCAGAAGGGATAGCAAGCCCAATTATAGAAAGATAGAATACCCTATCATTTGGTTGACGAATGGTTGGAATCATTTTGGGAATACCCCAGATCTGTCGAGACCAATGGATCTAGAGAAGGAGAACAGGTGTTAACACCTCGACCCTTTCAGCCTTCGTATGTAGCGATGGGATCCTGGACCGTAGATCCAAGGATCTGACGGAGCCCTATTGACCATCGATCTTAGCCTTTGTATAGGTAGGAGAGTAGCATTTCGCTGACTCGTGACTTGGAGTGGTCAAGGGTAGGGCTACAGGAACTCACGATTCGCAAGATCGCAATGTGATCATGACTGTTGGATCCAAGGCTCAGGAGAACCATTGGATCATAACTTTCATGGTTATCGCCTATCAGGGGTTCAGAACTTTTGGGAGTTTCTTTTCGATTGTATAAGTCACGAAGTGTCGAGCTTCGAGGGCTCGTGCAAACACGTGAGCCATTCGTAAGTGGGGACTGCATGGTTGACAGGTGGTGTAACAACAAGCACCCAGAGAAAGATGGGAATGAGTGACAGGTGATGGACACATGTCGCCTGGGAAGGAGTAAACCCATTGTTGACTTATCGTATCTCAGGAACTCGCGAAGGAGGAGCATGCGGGCTCAACACTCCAACTCATGAAGTCGTGAGATGTGAGTAGCACTAGTATTTAGCCTAGGAAGCAGGTAACCGGTGGTGGACACATGTCACATTGGGAAAGAGTCAACCCACTGAATGACTTATCGTGGCTCGGGGTTTCACAGGATGAAGAAGCTGCACCTTGATCGCTAAGGCCGCGAAACACTGAGAGTCGAGGTCTCGTGCGACAAGCAGTGGAGACACGGCTTGTGAGCAGAGTATAGTGGGGTTGACAAGTGGCATGTGCGCATTGCTTTGGCAGAGTCCCCGCAACATTGACCTCTAGCTTCTTGGGGATTCACAAAGGAGGAGCACGAGAGCTCAACACCTCAACTAGCGAGTTTGTGAGTAGTGCTAGTGTTTGGGCTAGTCTACAGTTACATGTAGCAGGTGCTAGTGAGGAGGGGGCCATACCCGTATAGTATCTTGGGTATTAGTGTTTGGAGAAAGGGGAGTCGAGAGTCTTGATTCCCGACTCGTGAGTTGAGAAAGGTTCTTGCGCTAAGGCCAACTTGTGGTCATTTGGAGGAGGATAAGGGAAGAGAGGGCTTGCACTAAGGCCCCATAGAAGTCTCAAGGATTCTGTCCCTCGAGGAAAAAGACAAAAAATCTAACTTGTTGTAGTGGGTGTGTGATAGAAAGAACATGAAGAGATTATCACATACCTCCAATTACCTAAAGTGAAAACAATGTTAATCACATGACAAAGATCATATCACTTTGGAATCAGTACCAGATAAGTAATGGAGTAGGTTTTTGCAATACCGGAACAGATAGTATTGGAACAAAGTGACATGATGGATGATTTTTTCTCATTCATGGCGACAACCACTTCACAAAGGAATTCAGTGATAATATATGAGGATATGTATATGAGGGCTTGCAAAAGTTCATGGTAGGGAGTGTGCAATAATTGAGAGTAACCATATGTTTACTGCATAATTAATCTAATTCCTTTAGTAAAATGAAAAATGTTGAATTTATATGTCCTAGTACTTAAATCGAGCAGCAAAACTTGAATATATGATTAGACCTACCAGCACCTTATTACTAGTACTGGATCACCTGAGTACTAGATGGACACAGGGTTGTGCTTTAGTACCATAATAGGGAAGAGTTGTGGTTCAGTATCGGAATAGCACAGACCTCCTCCTTTGGTACTGGATGAGCACACAGGAGACCATCAGTACCGGATGAGCACAGGAATGTTGTTCAGTACTGGATGAATGCAGAATTTCTCCTTTGGTACCGAATGAATGCAGAGGAAAACATTGTTTGCAGTACCGAATGAATGCAATTCTGCAGTACCAGAATTCTGGAAATGACTATCAAATCCCAGCACTGAACATGTTGATTTGGCCTCGCCGACGGAAGTTGCAAAAGAATATGAAGGTTTCAAAAACCACTCCCCCATGCCTAAGGTTTTGCATGGCCTCATGCAAAAAATGTGAGATGCTAAAAAGGGCTACTCAGAGAGTTGTGAACACCTGCTAAAAACAAACCAATAGAACTAATTAAAACTGGATTTTTATTCATTCTTAAAAATAGAAAATTTAGGGAAAATGTCAAAAGTTGAATTATTAGCTATGAATAAAATAGTTTGGACTTAAAATTCAGTTTCAACTGCTATTAAAATATCACTCAATCAATCATCCTTGTGAAATAGCGGTCTTAAAATAGATAGGTAAATATAAAGCATGAATGCATCAATTTTAACAACTTTAAGGAAAAAGAAGAATTTTGAAGAAATAGGTCATGAAGCACTCCCTTAAGTGTTATCTTCCGTTGACAAGGATGACTTATCCTCTTTTGAAAACATTCCAATATTATGTGTGCCTTCAGAGGATGAAGAGATTCCCTTCTCATAAGATTCCAAACAAAATCATCATAACTTTTAGAAAGAAATCTACTATGGGAACGAAAGATCTTAAGATGATTGTTTTATTAGCTTTTGACATTCCTAGCTATGAAAAATATGAAAGATATGTTGCATTGCAATATTTATTTATTTATTTACTATCCTACTCTAATTGAACAAAATAAAATGGCCTTCAAGTATAGGAATACTTCCAGTGAAGCCATGTGCATAACACGGTTAGAAATATATCCATACTCAGGTTTAAAAGATAAATTTTGATGCATACCGGAGTATGAAGGACCAACTGCTTTGATGATGAGATCAAGAAAAAAGAGTGGTGTGACCTAATAGCTAATTGAAAACATATTTTAATAGGATCACTATATTCTTGTTTCTTTTCTATGTTTAGGTCACACTGAATGTCTTTCTATACCATGCTATGCAAATTATCCTCTTCAAGATGATTGATCTTTGGAGTACATACAAGATCTATTGAGAGGCATGCTAAGGAATCCTCAATCTCAATATCGACTGGTTGCTCTCCATTGAATTCTATCCATGGTTCTTTATTCTCCTCAACAAATTGACAAGAGGAATCTAATGGGACTTCTAAATCTTCCTGTGGAGGGACAACTAAATTCTTGACTGCTGTCAAGATATGCTCTTCCTGAGAGGCATATATTCCAGTTGTTGCTAGAATGCGAGAAAGTTCTTGGAGGAATATTCTTCAAGCTCTTTATCATCCTTGAATTACTCTAGCTGGTTGATGATCCCTGTCTCGCAACACAGATTAGTACTCGAGGGGTTCTTACAGCACCCCAAAGATGATTTATCATTAAAGATCTAAATTTTAAAATTATTTGCAAAAAAAAAACACACCAAAATTGAACTCCTTGTGTTACTGGGACTCTGTTGTCACCAGGTTATATGTTCGCACAAGTTAGCTTATCATGAAAGCACAATTTTGCATAAAAGAAGGAAAAACACACTTGCACTAAAAGAAAAGAGGACAACCTAACTTTGGAGCAAACCCACCAAAGTGGATGTGTGGGCTCTTCCCACATGTATTACCATCTTCTCTTCGCCCTTAGTTCATCCATAAAACCAATCCAAAACTATTAAAAAAATCTGATTCAAATACTACCTATTACCGTTTACAACTCCTCGACAACGATGCCAAAATGTTGGTGCAATTATTTGCATAATATATTACAAAACATAAATTATCAACCAGGATTTTTAATCAGTAGAGTTGATGCACTATATGTGTTGATAACAGATAGGTTCCTATGTCTGATGAGTATATCTCAATCAAGAAACAATTAATGACACAACACTCTTTTTCACACTTTTCAAATAACATTCTCCACTCATTTCAAAATTCAGAAAGAAAAACTTGCAAACAAAATCTTAACAATCATGCATCCAAAAGATCTTGCTCAGATAATGACTTGTCCATTTACAAGCTCATGAAATGGAAAGATGGAATTTGACTTAGTTATCTGTAGCTATTACTCTTAACAACAATTGACAATCAAATCTGGGCACACTTCAACAATACAACTCCAAACTTAGAAGAGAAAACTGATAACAAAACTTCTCAAGCAAACAGTGAATTGAAAGGTTCTTTCTTAGGTGAAAAATTTGTTCATTAGATGCTCATGAAATGAAGAGATGAACTTAAGATCTTGTTCCCTATAGCATTTGAAACAACAATCAACAATCCACTTTATCCACTCTTAGAAAGAAATCATTCATAACCCTATAAATGCCAATCAAATCTTATTCAATACAAGAGGCAGTCAATATGCTTGAAAGACTTCATTACATGAAGCATGAAGGGGAGAGAAGAAGTCTTATGATTCCTGTACCTACTAAGAGTAACACAATCATAAATTCAAAACAATAACAATTGCATATTTAACAATCACACACATCTATCCAACTCTTGTTAACTAAATATCAATTTGCAGAAATGAAAATGGAACTTATCTACTATGTTCAATGTCTAATTAATCAAATTGATTCAAACTCAAACAACTCTGTACTGAACTTAAAATGCATTTGAAATCATTTACAACACACAAATGTTAAATGTTCACACTCACACAATCACACAAAAATCCAGAATTATAATTACAAATAAAATACAATGAAGCTTACCTTGATTGGGTTGGTGGGCCCTTGCCATACCAACAAGGAATCTTAATAAAGACTTACATAGAATAAGACTTGAACATACATGTTAAATCTATGAATTGCAACTTATATCATTACTTGAGAAGTAGGTGTACAATCAACAATCATCAAAAATCAAACCTACAACATAACAATTCCTTCTTCAAGAACCAATCTTATAACATAATAATCCCTCTTCCTACAAGAAAACACATATGCAATAAATAATGGCAAGTAAAATAATTCGCCTACTCTAATCATCCATCACACAACAACACAAAGATTCATCTTCATCGTTAAAGAAAAGAACTGTAAAACATTGCATCAGATAACTTAACAATAGATGCAATAGCTCTTACTCGTTACAACATCCATTCATGAGATGATATAGGAAATAGGTTTTCTCCACATCCAATCACACATGCATTTGATGAAAACATAAACTTGTCTCTGGTCTAGAAGAACTTCTCAATTCAAGGTAGCTTGGAAATAGTTCTTAACAAAACCAAAAATTAGAGTTTCTTGCAACAACCATCGACCCTTGACTAATCATTCGATGCTCTTATTTATAACATAAAATTAACTAAAAATAACGGCTAAAGTGCAGTTAGGAAAAACAAAAATTGCCACATGGCGTTCTATCATAACAGTTTTCTAACAATCATCCTAAGATATCACTTTGAAAGGGTGACTTTTCTCATACTTCGAACAACTGATGAACAACTCCTCGTAGGTGTTGGCGTATGGGAACCTGTGGTGTTCCATCGGGGCTGCGTAAATTTGTCTTATCTCTATCGCATGCACCTAATACTTAACTAGACTGGCACTCAACTGTTGCAACATAGATCTAGCTCTTATCAGGTGTTCCATAAATTGTTGCACCTGTCATGGTGTTGTGTCAGACACCTTTGCTAGTCTTTCGGCCCATGAAGAATCTTGCTTGGTGTGCGATTTTACTGTGTCGCGCAAGTCGACAAAGTCATCGGGTGCGTCAAACTTGGGGAGTTCACTGTCCTTCATTACCCGATTGATATTACTCCAGTGTTTCTCTCACTTGGCGCATTTCTCTTGAATTTCTCGGTGTGGTTCCTGAGACATTTTTTTCCAATACTCGACTAACTTCTTTATGCGATCAAGACTGCTTTCGTTCAACACCCGAATGTTGTAATCAAGACTGCACCAATGTAGTCGACTGTCTCCACGACTTGCTGTGATTTTTCATACCACTGTTCCATATCCTTGCACATATAGAGTGACATGAGAGTATCTTTCTGAAGTTTAGATATTTTTGCGGTGAATAAGTGCCGCTCATCTGTGAACTTTTTGTAGGCCTCCTGGAATTTGCTCCTTAGGTTCACCGCGGCCTGTGTGGTGTCCTGATAGTATGTAGCCAAGTGGTGCAAATGTTTTAGTTCCATTAAGGCAGCAGCCAACTCCTTCTCATCTCTTCTTTCTCTGTCTAGGGTGGCGTCTGAGATCACTCTCTCTACGTTGATAAGTTTGGATGTTCTGGCATTTTGTGTGTTTATCAAATCTTCCTCTTTAGTGATGAGGGTGGAGCGATCCAAAGTGATCCTCCTTTTCTTGGTTGTCCGCTGGATGATAGCCTTCCTTTTTCTGTCATAATCTATGGCATGTATGTCGACTACTTCGTCCATAGGTTCAAGAATCTTTTGATCCCCCCATGTGAGTTTATTTCCCATACTTCTGATGGTGTACACTTGTTCAATATCGAGTTCTAAATCTCCCTCGTTATGATCCGAAGTACCAAATTTTGTTTTTCACTCATCGAGCATCTGAGTATCGATAGAAATAGATGTGTCAGAGATAGACTCGATACTTACTTGTTCATCAGTTGTTGAAATGTTGACTTCCTGTTGTGGGGTTCTTTCCTCTAGCCCACCCAACTTCGACTCATCTCTAGGACTATCTTCTTGGGTGGTCGGCGCATCGGGCAACTTAGTGTCTGGGACACTTTAGGATTCCTTTTCTTTCTGCGGGACCTCCTAGGTTTGGACATCGAGGAAAGGATAATATGTCTTCTTAGGTCCCTTTTCTTCTTCGACATGCACAAGGGTCCCAAGAGATACTTTCGGGCTCTCATCATCATCATAGATTTTATTTATCTTGCGGAGGGGGTCCATTGCACTTGTTTCTACTGATAACCCAACTGCCTCCGGCTGCGTTGCAATACCTGTCGACGATCTGGCCAGTGGTGTTGTGTATTTAGGGTCGTCTAACCCATTGATATTATCAAGGTCTATGAATTCAAGGCTGCTTGGTCCCGCTGGGATTTCTTCTAGGCTATCGGTCGGAAGCCTTGGCATCCTAATGAGTTCCGGGTTACCTCGCATCTGATTCATCATCTGTTGAGATTGTTCATACATGAGTAACCCTCTCTCCCACACATATTGAGCCTTGGGGTAACTCCTATATTGTACCGGGGTTACTTAGGAAATATTTGTTGTCCCGGCCACTTCCTGGGGAGCTTCTACTGTCTCGGCCACCATTATTTCCTCTCTGGCCTGGAGGGCTCCTTGAGTCGATTGTTCTAGGGTTATAACTTGTTCATCTAGGCTCATGGCTTTGAATCTAGTCATCCTAGGATCGACAATCCTTGCCACAAATTTTTCCCAATCCTGCGCATTTTCTGTGAAAATCTCATCTTCAAACCTGTCATGGGCGTATGGCCAGCAAGACTATACTTGTGATGCGTGCTTTGGGACTAGACCCTTTGGGTCGTGCTTGTGAAAATGGCCAGTCTGGAATCAAAACTCTAACTAGCTTAACAATTCCCTCTTGGCTTGAGTGATGTATTTTACTATGTAGAAACCTATATGGAATCCATAAGGTATGAATGCCTGCTTCTTATCTTTTAACAGAGTAGCATTATAACCTTGCAGGATGGTCTGGTAGCAGATTTCCCCTACTAGTAGTCGATTAGGGACATACAAAGGTAACATGTGTGGTGCTCTGGTGGCTTTGAAAACCCTGATGTAGGTATCATGCTCATCCAGATACCAATGGCCAACCTTTGATATCATCTTTTTGGCCACAACCGACAGTCTTGGGAAATATTTTTTGAACAACATAAAATGAATGCGTGCGATGAATTGATCGCAAATGAGGAAGTAGGATTTCTTGTACCTGTTCTCCCACAAGATGCTGAAATATACATGGACCAAGAGTTCTGAGGTGTGCCAGCTCAAATTCATTCCAGTAAAGGCATTTCTAGCACAGTTGATGTCCAATAAATAAGAAGCCATGAAGAAGGATGGAGTCTCTCCTTCTTTTGGCATCTGAGCCTATTGAATGCAAATGCTCAACTACTTGGAAATGATGGTGCCCCGATTAAAACCTCTCCCATAAATGGCTACCATGTAAGCTAGAGGCATCCATGCCTCTGAAAACATGGAACAATATTTCTCCCCATACAGTCGGCAGATGAGGGCCATTAGATAGATATATGGATCTCTTAAGTTGGTCGTCGGGTACCAGTTGGAGGTCCGATTGGTGAAATTTTTATCCTCTCTCCACCACGAAGCCATCACCCGACTGGTGTCATGTTTCTCATATAGTCTTATAACAAAATCGGTGTTTAGTTGCTCCTCTGGGTGTCTGAGCTTGTAGTAATTCTACACCTCCACCGGAAGGAAAACCCCGACACACTCTCCATTGTTGTCATTGATCAAACATATTTGTGTGTCATTGTGGTTGATAAGACACTTTAGGAATTCTATGCAAGGAATACTAGAGTTCTTCTCACTACCATGTGCAAGTATGACCTTCATATATTCGAAAAAACTTCATCGTCAAGTTTCCTCATATCGGGGTCGTTGTGCGGGGTATATTCAGGAAATTCTTCCCGCTTGATCTTCTGGAAAAGTTTTCCCCAGTGTCGTAGTACTACCTTGGTCCCTATACTAGCCTATGTGTCTCCAAAGGTCAAAGGATAAATGAAAACCTCCTTGGTGGATGTCTTGATGATGGGCACTGGCTTTGGAGTAAATTAAAATTATTTTGCGACCGCAGGGGAAGATCCTTCTCCTACGTCTAGTTCCTTTAGCTTCAACACTCTCAGAGATTTCCTGGTGGTTGGTTTTCTTGGAGGCATTCTTCCTGATGTCGAATCTTTGAACACGTCAGGGGAAAAGTTTTGGATGTCGATTCTTTAATTAAATGTTAGTATTTTAAGTTACGGGTTTTTGCATGTTCAAGAAAACTTTTAGAGACTTAAATGAGAAACAAAATGATAAGCACATGCAACATTTTTCATACTAAAGTTGAATTAGACAATGAAAAAGATCAAGTGGTACCCAAAAAGAAAAATTTGACATGGAATTTTTAGGGTGTGTTGAGTGCTCAACATAACCTTGACTCACGTCCTTTTTTGATAGGATTCTAGTAAAGCATTCACTGGCACTAGGCCTTTTAGTTACCCTCATTCATTTGCTACAGTGTTGCTCCACTACCAGCGATTGTCCATAGCCCTGACGAAGTCACCCCGACGTAACATTCCTTTCTCCACTACCAGTGAGAGTCCATAGCCTCGACGAAGATATTTGCATACCCTCTCCTACTATGTGCTCATTTGATATAGTTTAATTTTGTTTCAGCATAATGCCTTGAGCGAGCGGGAGAGGAGAACATCTGTTATTTGCAAAAATATGAGGTGGTTAAGGTGAAACTCACTAGCTCTGTCTCTGAGGTGCATGTAGTCCTTTCCATCTTACTGTCTTTCCCTTAAGTTCTTACCAGACCACTAAGCAGACACTTCCACATTTCTCCAAAGTTATTCATTTGCACAGGTTAGGTAGAGAATCCTTTGAAACAACCGCAGGTTCCTTAACATTTTTTTGTTTCTATATGAGCGACGAGTTAAGAAGAGTGTTCACTATGTCGCATGATTTGAGGTCAACCATTGTCTTGCTAAAAATGATCTTTCAAAGCTCAGAGGCACGATCGCAAAAGATAAAACAAGAGAGTATAATTGCAAACGGATAAATCGATGTGCACTGGCCATTAACCGGGACAGCGTCATATTCTCCCCTTAGATTCTGCAGTCGATATGTGCCAAACCCAATCTTCTTGACCACCCGGAAAGGTTCGAGCCATAGATTCTGAAACTCAGAATGTTTTCCTTTAGGCTCATTTTCTCTATCCCACTTTAGGACTAGGTATCCTACTTCAAAATTCTTCTCTTTAGCCTTATGTTTATCAAACCACCTTTTAACTATCTATTGGTGGGATACAAACTTTGATTTAGATTTCTCCCTTTCTTCTTCTAACATGAGAAGGGTGTCAATTCTTTGTTGTAAGATTGATGAGGGCTTCCCTATGGACTTCTGAGCGAGCTGAAGAGATGGAAGATATAGCCCATTCAGGAGAATGGCTTCCTGTCAGTATACTAGAAAGTATGGGGAATTCCCTATAGCTTTCTTGGGTGTAACTCTATTTGCCCATAAAGTGTTATGGAGTAGATTATGCCAATTCCTCTGGTTTTCTGCAATCATTTTCTTCAATATCCTCACTAGGTTCTTATTAGTTGACTCTGCCACTCCATTTCCCTGTGGATAATAATTTGCAGATTAACTAATTATGATTCCTTTGTCTAGAGAAAACTTTGTTAATAGGATGGAATAAAAGTAAGTTGCATTATCAAAAACAAGGATATAAGGGACACTGGACCTTGTGATTAGTTGTTGTTCTATGAGTTGGTTTACCACCTTCTCATTTACATGAGTTAGTGGGATGGCCTCTGCCCATTTTGTGAAATAATTGGTGGCAGTGAGTATGTACTTATGTTGTTTTGAAGAACTTGGTGTAATTTCTCCTATGATATCTAACCCTCATTGCTCAAAAGGCCTAGAAAGGATCATTGGCTAGAGTGGGATAGATGCTCTCTTCTCCCTCCCAATGCTTATTTGACAAGTTTTACATTTTCTAGCATATGTGTGAGCGTCCTTGAACAAAGTGGGCCAATAATAGCCAACTCTCAATATCTTATGAGCGGTGGTGTTTCATGCAAAATTTCCACTGGCAAGGCAATCATGGAGCTCCTTCAGAACGTTTTCTGCATCTTCATGTTCGATACATTTTAAAAGTACCCCATCATAATTAACCCGGAAGAGTACCAAATTTATGAGTTTTAGACTAAGAGCTCTCCTTTCCCTAGGGTTTAGGTTTTCTAGGCAAGTCCCATGGTGTAGGAGATAAGTCAATTTCTCATACAAAGACTCTTTCCCTAGGGAGATGTATTAGGCTTCACCACACCATAATGTCATTTCATTCTCCCATATGGGGTCTTCATTTACCTGGTCTTGAGCTTCGGCTGCCAGTTTACATAACCCTTGTCCTTTAACCAATTTAGCAGGTTTTATATCTAGATCAAGTTCTTGGACTACTTCCATCCAATTCCCTCTTCTTTCCCCCATCTCTTGTTGAGTAAATAGGTATCAGACTGCGAGGTGAGGCACGATTACTTTGGTATGGTTCTTGAGGATGTAAGATCTGAAATTTTTTACTGCCTTAAAAACTACATAATCATGTTTGTCTATAGCAGGATAATTTAGCTCGACACCTTGGGGATTAGTGATCATGAATGATACTTGGGCCTCATTGTTATCATCATCCTTCTGAGTCAATACTGTGGCTAACAATTGGTCGGAGGAAAAAGTATAGAGGAAGAAATCTTTGTTGAAATCGGGAATTCGCATAACTGGGGCTTGGGATATTGTAGTCTTAATATTGTTGAACACCTTATTTCATTCATCATCCCACTTAAATTCGACATCTTTACAAATCATTTTTTGTAAGGGTTTGATAATTTCTGCGAAATCATGGGTGAATTTCCTCACACAATTGATTTTCCCAAAGAGTGATTGCATAGTATTTTTGTTGTGAGGTAATGGAAGTTGAGCTATAACCTTAATCCTTTCTAGGTCTATGAGAATGTCTGCTTGAGACATAATATCTCCTAACAACTTACCTTCCTCGACACCGAAAATAGTTTTCTTAGGGTTTAAGGATATGTCATATTTCCTACACCTTTCGAAAATCTGGGTTAAGTGTTGAATGTGATCTTCTCTGTTCTTTGAATACACAGTCACGTTGTCCAAGTAGACTACTACACACTTGTTGATTAGTCCCAGAAATTCTATGTCCATGGCCCTCTGGAAGGTTGCTCCTGCATTGATTAACCCAAAAGGCATGTGTTTGTAAGCGAAGGTTCCCCACTTGGTTCAAAAGGTATTTTTCAAGAGGTCTTCCTCTGAAACTAGAACCTGGTTGTAACCTGAGAAATCGTCTAGTAAGGAGAAAATTTCCGAGCCAGACATGATCTGCAGGAGTTGCTCCATTGGTGGGACTGGGTAGTTGTCTTTTTCTAAAACTCTGTTGATATTTTTGAAATATACGCAGAGGCGAATCTCCCCAGTATTTTTCCTTACAGAAGCCAAATTTGATACCCATGCAGAGTGTCTAACCTGAAATATAATTTTGGCATCTAACAATTTCTTTAACTCCTGACACATGAGAGGCTCCAGGGATGGATTGTATTTCCCAAGATTCTATTGAAAGGGTTTTACTTCAGGCTTTAAAGGGATAGTGTGTTGAATGATACAGGTATCATAAGTTTTCAAATCTTGGTAGGACCATGCAAAGAAATCTTGATATTGTCTAAAAAGTTTGAGGTAGGCCTTCCTTTCATATTTAGATGTTGTCTTGTCGAGGTTTACGTTTTTAGGGTTTGATGGGGTTCTGAGATTTATGGTTTCATGCATGGGACAAGAACTACCGGTTTTCACATTTTTGACCCCTTAAATATTTCCTTTAGGTCAAAAAGGTTTTCTAAGTTGGCTATCCCCTTCGGTATCATGTGAGACTTAGATTTGTCAGTTGGTTGATTTGTATGAAGGTGAGTTTCCATTGATTGTTCCTGAAATACTTCATCGTCAATAACCAAGTCTTTAAAATTATCTTGATTGGTCAGAAAGTTTATAATCTTTTTGTCTCCTTCAAAAACCTTCCAATTAGAAATATTGTTGGGCACCAATGGTTTGTAGAGAAATTCTATAGTAAACCGGGAGGCTTCATAATCCTCTAGAGGTGATAGTCTTGAAGTAGCGGTGGCCAGGGAATCAACAAGAATATTCTTTGCTTTGGGAACCGTTGTAATGTTGAAAGCTTCAAAATTCTCTATTAGTCTGTGCACTTCCTATTGGTATTTATTTAGGTGCGGAGAATTGCAATGTATAGTATTCCTTACTTGTCTAACAACGATTTTGGAGTCTCCGAAAACCTTTAATTCTTGGATGTTTAGGTCTATGGATTTATTTAACCCTTGTACTAGAGCTTCATACTCAGCGGTGTTATTTGTGGATTCGAACTCTAGTCTGGAGGATGGGAAATGTTGTTTACCTTTCAGATCAATGAGGATGCACCCTGCCCCATACCCTTCTTGTGATTTAGAGCCATCAAAGTATAAGGTCCAAACTTGTGGGAGAAATCTATCAACTTCTTCTTTCCTGTCACTTTACTATTTTCCTCCTATTTGTTCTATGATTTCTAACGTAGATTCTTGGCAGAAGAGGGTTTCCCCCGCCGTTATCGGCAATTCCTCTCGAAAAATAATTTCAGAGTTTTGATTAAGAGGGACATCAGATGAGAGGGGGGAGAATTTCCCAAAGTAGGAATCACGGGAATAATTGACTAGCACAGGGAAATCTGTCGACGAGGGTTCATTTAGGGTTTCTAATTCAGTGACAGTATGTTTTCGATATCTTTCCCTATCAATTCTGATCATATTTCCGTGCCCTTTTAATGGAAGCCAAAGGTGAGCCCATTTTGTACTAAAGTATCCGTTTAACTTCTCAAACCAATATCGGATTAATAATAACCCATAAGCTTCTAGGATATCTACTACAATGATGTCAATCACTTGCACAAGATGTGTCATTATTATGATCATTACATCTTTGAGTTCTCCCATGAACTTCACCTGGGTTCTGTCTAATTGTATTACATGTTTATCACTTTTGAGAGGGACGATGTTTATTGTTTTGCAAATAGACAAGGGAATAACATTAGAATATGTTCCTAAATCAACCAAACAATTATGGAGGTTTATGTTGAAGACTTCAAATGTTAAAATGAACGGTGGAACAAAAGGTTTTCCCTTCTTATATTCAGAGCAGGCATTCACTGTTGGTTTATTTCCTAGATCTATGGGAGTTAGATTTCTTCCCTGGTTAGTGCTTGTCGTAGAATTTTCTGCTGATTTTAAATCTTGTAACATGAAGTCCTTTTGTTGAGGGATTATACATATGTCCATAACTGATATGTTAGCCTTCAACTTCTTCAAATCTTCAACTATGTTTTAATCCGGCTTGGGTGATTATCGTGTTTGGATGTTTATAGGGTTTCTTTGGGGAAAAAAAGGTGCTTTTGGGTGATCAGGAGCTGGTGTCCCTCCCAAAATTTGGTTCGTAGTAAGGTTGTTTGATACAGGTTTACCCCTACTTCGTGTTTGCACAGCCAAGACTTTTGCAGGTGGTTCTTTAACCTCAAACAGGTCATCGGAAGGCATAGCTAGGTCAGGATCCCATATCAACATGGTTGTTTCTTCTGGTGTGGTAATTTCTTCCTAATCGGAAATATTCATACTAGAGTCGCTTGATTTTTTAGTCAGGGAGACTTCATCTAGAAACTGGTTGGCCATAAAATTCATGGCATGCACCCATTGAGGGCAGTCTCTTTCAGAGTGGTTCTCTTGGTGATAAGTGCAGAAAGAGTCAGATGCTACATTTACCAGATCGATGTTTAACTTGGTTGGGGGAGGTTCAATTTCTTTGAACAGTGGATTCCTTTTAAACAAAGGCGTATAGGGCCTTTGGCCTTGGTTTCCCTCCCTTGTACTTGTCTTCATGTCTATGATTTCGTTTGATAGATTTTTGACCATGCGTTGTAGGTCCTCTATGTCCCCACTTCCCTTTTCAGGAGCTTATTCTGTTTGTTTCCCTGAGGATCTAGAAAGAAATAGTCCTCTCCTGTGAGGAGGTTGAACTTATTTCTTAACTAAGGAAACCTGGCCTTCTTTGCATCCCTTCATTTGGAAATCTATCATTTTGGCTTCTTCAAAATTCTCAGCTAGGGTTGGTTTGGCAGCTCTCTTCACAAACATGGAAATAGAAGCTGGGAGAGTGTTAGCGTACACTTTGATTTGCAACTCCTGAGTAGGTTTATCCTCTGGATAGAATTTGTTTAATATGGTGGTGAATATTTGATTAAAGTCTTTGACCCTTTCCTTTGAAATCATGGTGGTGGCGAACAACTCAGCCATCAAAGCTCATGTAGTAGTTAATTATGCAAATTTATCTAGAAAGTATTTTGAAACTTCGTCCAACTAGTTATGGATCCTATGGGTAAGTTAAAATAACACGTGGACGCCGAATTCTCAAAAGTGTAGGGAAATAGCCTGCAAACTACATCTTCATGTTGGACATTCATAAGTTTGATAGCTATTATGAATTTCTTGACATGGTCTTCAGGAAATCCTGAGGTTTCAGGGTCAAATTTAGGGAGTAACTTCTCTGGGTGTCGGGGAAGGTTATGGAATCGTCCTAGGATGGCCAAAGAATTTCTGGACAACCAAGGTTGATTGTTCTGAGGTGGATTTCCCCTTTCTTCATCATGGTCGTTGTTATCTTTCATGTCTTCAGATCCTGAGTTAAACCCTTCTTCTTCCGAAAAATCGTCGGGCTCAGAGAAGTTACCGATTGGTGTTTCGGGGATTAGATTGAGAGGATGTTTGATTTCAGTGAGGGAAAAATATATTAGGTCTTCTACCTTGTGCACTAAAACCTGGTCCAGGGATTCAACCACTGGTCTGCTTATTTATTTTCTTATAGGAAGTAATGGAGCTAAGGGAAGCACATCGATCTGTCAGGCATATTCTCTTGTGATTATTCTGAATTGATTCAATTCCTCGTGAGGGAGAGTGTAAGGTATATTGGGGAACAGACATTCTTCCTCATGCTAGGGTGAGTTGCTCATTTCAGGAGTACTCAATGTTTGTGGGTTGTCTTGGGAAGGACTAGCCATGCATGTGGGTTGTTTTGAATCTACAGGTTGTGTGAAATATTATGTGAAATATATATTCATCCATTCATTCTTCAGGTCCTCCTTCTAGCGCCCATTATTTTGAGGGGTCCTAAATCCATTTAAAT
Organism: Picea mariana; assembly: GCA_032191745.1. NCBI lineage: Eukaryota > Viridiplantae > Streptophyta > Pinopsida > Pinales > Pinaceae > Picea > Picea mariana. The sequence continues at coordinate 175,864 of JASDQU010104058.1, forward strand.
CAACAGTAGGAACCAAACCTGCCGCTGAGGCCCAATTAGAATCTGCATCGTTTAAAAGTGGAATGGTTCTCCAGATCTTGCGATCCGGCCAAAATAATCGATGGGCTTTACGTTTTCTTGTGAAGGCTCTCTCCTTCAGTTCGAACGTTCTCTTTTTTTGTATTTTTTTCTTAGGTGGGACTGATATAAGATGATCTCGGTATAAACCAACTAAGTGACAAAGTGGGAACAAACTTAACTATTGGAGAGGAGGTTGAGTTTGGGATAACCCTTACTCTAGAATGTAGACAGTGATCGTCTACCACAGGCCTAGTACTAATACGTTAATCATGCGAGTATTCCAATTACTTACTGAGATAAAATATATCAGAAGAAAACATGCATGCGATAAAGGATGGTAAGTAAAATAATTCACTCAACTCTAATCATCAATCACATAATAACACAAAGACTTATATTCACCATTAAAGAAAAGAACTGTAAAACATTGCATCAGATAACTTATCAAGAGATTTAGTAGCTCTTACTCGTTACAACATTCATTCATGAGACGAAATAAGAAATGATTCTTCTCCACATCCAATCATGCACACATTTGATGAAAACACAACTTGTCTTTGGTCCTAAAAGAGACTTCTCAATTAAAGGTAGCTTTGAAATAGTTCCTAACAAAACCAAAAATGAGGGTCTTAGCAGCAACCATCGACCTCTTGCTAATAGGTCGATTCTCCTATTTATAAGATACTGTTAACTAAAAATAACTACTAAAGTGAAACTAAGTAAAAAAAACTCGCCACATGGCACTTTCATTTATCAGTTTTTCTAAGAGCCATCTGAAGATATCACTTAAGTGGGTGACTCTTCTTGTACTTCGACCACTTGATGAATAGATCCTCGCATGTGTTGGCATATGAGAATCTATGGTGTTCCATTGGGGCCGAGTGAATCTCTCTTATCTCTACCGCATGTGCCCGATACTTGACTACACTGGTACTTAACTGTTGTAGCACAACTCAAGCTTTGATCAGGTGCTCCATAAACTGTCACACCTAACCTGGTGTCGTGTCTGTCACCTTTTTTATTTCCTCGACCCATGATGAGTCTTGCTTGGCATGCGATTTGACTATGTCGTGCAAGTCAACAAAGTCATCGAGTGTACCAAACTCAAGGAGTCTGATGTCTTTCATTACCCGATCGATCTTGATCCAACTTCTCTCACACTTGGCCCATTTTCTTGGATTTCTCAATGGGGTTCCCGGGACATCTTAACCCAATACTCAACCGATTTCTTTATGTGGTTGACGTTGCTTTCCATTAGCACCTAGATTTCATTCTCTTTGACATCTCAACCCTTTTGCATCGCACTGATATATTTGATTCTTTCCACTGCTTGTTGCGCTTTCTTGTACCACCTCTCCATATCTTTACACGTCGCAAGTGCCATGAGGGTGTCTTCCTGAATCTTGGATATCCTTGTAGTGAATAGGTGTTGTTCATCTGTAAACTTGTTGTAGGCTTCCTTGAATTCGCTCCTTAGGTACACCACAGCATGTGTGGTGTCCTGGTAATGTTTCGCTAAGTGGCGCAAATGTTCCAATTCCTTTAGAGCAGTAACCATCTCCTCTTCATCTCTTTTAGCTCTTTCCAGGGTGGCATCTTTGATCACCATCCCTACACCGATGAGTTTGGATGTCTTAGCATGCTCAATGTTGATCATGTTTTCATCTGTGGTGATGAGAATGGAGTGATCTAAGGTGATACTCATCTTCTTAGTGGTTCTCTAGATGATAGCGTTCCTTTTTCGATCATAAGAGATGGCATGTATGTTAGCTACTTCATCCATGGGTTCATGGATTTGTTGATCTCCCCAGGGGAGTGTATTCCCCAGACTCCCAATGGTATATACTTGTTCAAGATTGGGTTCTTGAACTTCCTCCTTGTGTTCTAAAGGCACAGATTCTATTTTTCACTCATCTGGGAGTTGAGTACCAATTGAAATTGAGGCATAGGGGGTAGGATTGGTACTTACTTGATCATCGACCATTGAGACGTCAATTTCCTACCATGGAGCTTCTTCATTTTGTTCACCCGACCTTGGCTCGTCCTTCGGACTTTCCACTTGGGTCTTCGGTATGTTGGGCAGCTCAGTGTCTATGACACTCTCGACTTCTTGTTCATTTTGTGGGAGCCCCTGAATCTGAGAGTCGAGAACTGGGGAATATGTATTGTTTTTCTCCTTTTCCGCTTCGATATGCACGAGGGTCACAAGGGATACCTCCAGGTTCTCATCATCATCATATATTTTTATCAGCTCGCTTAAGGGGTTTGACTCACTTGTCCTCCCTGATGTTTCGACTGACTCTGGTTGAGCCAAAGCACATGTCAACGATCCAATCGGTGGCATTGTGAATTCAAGGTCATTTAACCCAGATATTTCATCGACGTATATCAGTTCAGGGTCGCTTGAGGCTATCTGGCTTTCATCTGGGTTGTCGTCAAGGAGCTATGTCATACTTTTAAGGTCCGAGTCATCCTGCACTCAGTCAATTATCCACTGTGCCTATTCTATCATGAGTAACCCCCTCTCTCGTGCATCTTGAGCCATGGGGGTACCTCTGCCTTGCACTGGGGCTACCAGGGGGGCTTCTGCTGATTTTGTTGCTTCGGTTGCTATCATTTCTTCTCTGGCCCTAAGGGCCCTTGAGCCAATTATTCTAGGATCGTCTTCTGTTCATCCAAGCTCATGGATTTGAACCTGGTCATCTTGGGATCGACCATACTTGCCACAACTTCATCCCAATCTTGGGAATTTTCTATGAAGACCTCATCTTCAAACTTGGCGTGGGCGTATGACCAATAGGATGACACTTGAGCAGCATGTTTCAAGACTAGACCCTTTGGGTGTGCTTGTGAAATCGACCGGTCTGGAATCAGAATTCTAATTGGCTCAACCCTTCCTACTTGGCTTGAGCTATGTCTTTCACTAGGTAGAAGCCTACATGGAATCCATAAGGCATAAACACTTGCTTCTTATCCTTGAACAGGGTGACATTGTAACCTTGCAGGATCGTTTGGTAGCATATCTCTCCCACTACAAGTCGGTCAGGGACATTTGCTGGTAGGAGCTGAGGTGCTCCGGTGGCCCCAAATACCCTAATGTAGGTATCGCGTTCATCCCGATACCAGTGGCCAACCTTTGATATCACCTTTTTGGCCACAGTCGATAGTCTCGGACACCCTTTCTTAAAAAGAATAAAATAAATGTGTGCGATGAATTCATCGCAGATGAGGGAGTAGGATTTTTTGTACCTGTTCTCCCATAAGATACTGAAATATACATGAACCGGGAGCTCTACGATGTGCCAGCTTAGGGTCATGCCGGTGAAGACGTTTCTAACACACATGACATCCAACAAGTATGATGCCATGTAGAAGGCTGGAGTTTCCCCTTCTTTCGGCATCTAATCTTGTTGTATGCAGATGCTCGACTTCTTGGGAATTATGGATCCCCATTTGAAGCCGCTCCCAGAAATAGCTATTGTGTACGCTAGAGGCATCCATGCCTCTGAAAATCTGACACACTCGACATTCTCGTCGTTAATCAAAAATTTTTGTGTGTCCATGTGTTCAATGAGCCACTTCAGGAGTTCTATGCAGGGGAACACTGGAGTTCTTCTTGCTACCATGTGCAGGTATGATATTCAGATATTCGAAAAAACTTCATCATCGAGTGCTCTCACATATGGGTCACTGTGTGGGATGTACTCCGAGAATTCTTCCCGGATGATCTTCTTGAAGAGCTCCCCCCAATGTGGGAGTATCGCCCTGGTCCCGATGCTTTCCTCTATGTCTCCAAAGGCCGGCGGTTGAGTGAAAACCTTCTTTGTATATGTTTTAATGATTGGTTCCAGTCTTGGAGCAAATTCTAATTGTTTTTCGGCCCATAGAGTAGATCCTTCTCCTAACTATGGTTGTTTAAGCTTGGGCGCCCTTGGCGATTGCCTAGTGCTTGGTTTTCTTGGAGGAATTGTTTCAGTAAAGCTTGCTAAACCTGGTTGTTTGATACTCACAGGATCTCAGCTACTTTCAAATTTCTCGTTTCGCTTCTCTGGATGCGCTGAAACTCCTTTGCACGCAGAATGGTTTCATTTATAATGGCTCAAGAGAATTTAAACGGGGAAGAAATTATCATTACGTATCAACCAATTAATTCTGGTGATGAGAGGAATTCAAACAAATCTACAGCCAAATCTCTGCAACTTGAATTCATAGTGGGTTGACGGGGTAGGTGTGGAGGGTGATGTGTTCTATCGGTAATTTCAAACGGTTGTTTTGATTCGCACACTAAGTAGCAACTAATGCGAGATTTGGAATTAATTAGTCCTTTAAATGCTCTGAATCTAAACGTATCTAGCGTTAAAACGTCCCATCGTTTCGCTTTCTTAGTGGGCAGATCGGGGATTGGAAATGTGTTATGGACCTTTTTGTTGATATCCTTGTGCGAAAAAACTTTGGCACTAATCGATTTCATCGTACAGTGATGATGTGGAAAAATTGACTCGAAGGTGTGACTTGGACCTAAAGAACCAAGAATGAATTGGGGCTAATCTAGACCGTACAGTTTCTCCCATATGGAAAAGGCACATGGCATTGAAGACCGATGACTTAACTCAAGAGTATTAGTCAGATTCGGGAATTTCTTCATGATGTGTGTTCTAAACTAAACCTAGGATCGTTGATGCCGAAAAGATATCAGGGGTCGGCAATCGGGGATAAACCTATCACGCGTTCTTCTTTGGATTAGCTTCTTCGAAAACTCCCGATGCCGAAATGCTTCGGGAATCGATGATCGGGGGAAACTCTTTAGCATGGTCTAAATGTTCGTCGCGATTCAGTCTTCCCCAATTCCAACAAGCACGTCAAGTATCGGCTATCAGAGATATTTTTTCTTTCTTCCTTAACATTTACTCCCTTCACGTTTTACTAATTCCGATGGGGATCGGCTATCGACGATGTCCGTATGCAATACTTTTCACGAAACAAAACTTCCTTTCACTGATACCGGTGAAGATCGACGCTTGACGATTGAGGTTTTCCGAGTGATTATTTTTCACCTCTTAATTCCTTCCGATGTAGAATCTTGAGCACGTCGGGCCAAGTGTTTTGGATGATGATTCCTTATTCAAGTGTTAATACAATTTAATTCATGGAGTTTCGTAAAGTTAAACAAAACTAAATAGCTAATGAGCGTTAAGAGAATAAGAAAAGATAAAACATTTCTCAAAATAAAATCGAATTTAGACAGTGCAAAGATTAAGCTGTACCCAAAAAGTGAAAAAATGACATAGGATTTTTAGGGTGTGTTGAGTGCTCAACACATCCTTTCTATTGTGGGATATGGATGTGATCGATTGTCTGGAACTAGCTGCTTTCTTTGTGTCAAAGTATTTATTGGCTTGTTGATCCTTATTTTATGAGCAAAATAGAATAACTATAGAATATTAACAGGTGCTTAACACAAACTAACAGAGATATAGTAAAATTGGTTTTCTATTCAATAAGGAAATAAGCTGAAACTGTAAAATGTAGCAGAAACAAGCTTGTTGGAATGGTGGTGGCTTATCTCTGAGAAGAGATGTGACGGTTGCACTCATTCGCAAG
>JASDQU010104058.1:182222-198462 GCA_032191745.1 Picea mariana
TTCATCTGTTCTGCTACTTCTGAGGTGTCCAATAATGGTGGGAAATAAGGGTGAAGGAGATCCACGTTGAACACTGGGTGCAGGCCAAGGAAAGGAGGAATGTTGAGCTCAAAAGAATTATCCCCCATGACCTTGGTAATGGTGTAAGGCCCATAACAAAGTGGGTGAAGCTTCCTATGGGGTCTTGTAATGAGTTCTTTCTGCAAGTGCAACCAAACTTTGTCGCCCACCTGAAACTTATGTGGCACCCAATGTTGATCGTGGCACTACGTGTACTTGTCATTGGATTTCTGTAGGATATCCTGAACTTGTTGGCAGATGTGATGGATCTTCTCAATGAACCAGGTGGCTTTGTCAGCTTCAGTTGGAGCAGGGATGAGTCGGTCGAGGTGACTGCAAGGGGAAGTGCAACATCTATGGGACCCAATGGTTGGAATCTCAACCCCACCTGAAAGGGGTTGTGGTCGGTTGAGCTATGCAGGGCTCAGTTGTAGCTATGCTAGACATAGGGAAGGATCTCATCGCATGTGCAAGGGTTCTTTGAATTATACATGATAATGATATGCACAATCATTCGATTTACAACCTTGGTTTGGCCATCTGTCTGGGGGTGGAAGGTCATGGACTTAGTGAGCTTGGTGTCCAACAGTGACCAGAGGATCGAACAAAATGTGCTGAGAAATTGACTGTCCCGATATGAAAAAATGGTTTGTGGGATTCCAAAATGTATCCAGACTTGTTCAAAGAAGAGCTTGGTAGTGGCCTTTGCTATGATGTTCTTCTTGTAGGCAACCAGAATAACTATCTTAGAAAAGCTATCAACAACCACAAAAACACATTCATTTCCCCACTTGGTGGATGGGAGGCCCGACATGTAGTCCATTGAGATGGATTCCCCTAGCCTGTCAGGAGTAGGAAGAAGGGTGTATAGGCCATGTTTCTTAGTGGTCGGTTTGGCAATATCGTAGGCAGTGCAAGACTTGATATACTTGCTAACCTCCTATCGAAGTTTCGAACAGTAGAAATGTTTTTGTAGCATTGCCACTATATTTTCGACGCTGTCCTACCACCCGAATGTAGTGGGATTTCTAGATCAGCTTCGCTTGCTTGCCTGATGGAACACGGATATGGCTCGGATGAAACAAAAACCCATCCTGAAGATGGAAATTATCGAAAATTGTGTTTTCACCCAACATTTGGTAGGTGGTGGCAAATTCCAGGTCTGTCTCGTAGAGTTGGAGCCATCCAGAGGTATCATGGCCGCAAGAGTCTAGCACCATGGTGAGTGTCGTGATTGGTGGTATGTTGAGGCAATCAATGACATGATTGGTGATTCCTTTTTTATATTTGATGTTGAGGTGGAATTGCCTCAAGTATGTGGACCACTTTTGATGGTGGTCATTCTACAATTTTCTTTGTGTCTGCATGAACTGCAGTGGCTTATGATTAGTGTGGATGAATGTCTCCTTCCCAAGAATGTAATGTCTCCACTGGCAGAAGGCTTTCACAATGGAGTACATTTATTTTTCATAAGTAGGGTACTTATAGACAACATCTGATAGTGTCTCACTATGATAGGCCACGAGGTGGTCATGCTGAGTGAGAACGACACCCACAGCATAGTCTGAAGCATCTGTCTCGATCTCAAAGGGTTGTTGCAGATCTAGTAGTGAAAGTACTGGGGTTGAGCACAAGCAGTGCTTCAAATCATCGAATGCTTGTTTTTGGAAATGACCCCATGCAAATTTCTCCTTACCACCACCCCTGGTTATTTGGCTGAAGGCCCATGGAATATGGGAGAATCCCAACATGAACCTGCAATAGAAATTGGCAAGGCCTAAGAAGCTCTGAAGCTCAGTGAGTGTGGTTGGGGCTGGTTAATCATGGATGACTTGAATCTTGGTTGGATCCACATGGACACCATGCTGATCAATGATGTAGCCTAGGTAATGGATCTTGTCCATTCTGAAGGAGAATTTTTCCAAGTTGGCGTATAGCTTGTGCTATCGCAAGGTGTGAAAAACCTATTGAATATGTTGCAAGTGTTCGGACCAAGTCTTGTTGTAAATGAGAATTTCATCCATATACACCACTACAAAATTATTGGTGAATGGTCACAGGATATCATCCATCATCCTCATGAAAGTGGCTAGAGAATTTGTCAAACCAAAGGGCATGACCAACCATTCAAAAAGGCCTTCCTTTGACTTCAAGGAGGTCTTCCATACATTTGTATCTTCTATCGGGACCTGGTGGTAGCCAGACTTCATATCAATCTTACTGAAATATTTGGCCCCCTTGAGTTGATTAAGGAGGTCGTCGATTCAGGGAATTGGGTACTAGTTTCTGTCTGTGATTTTATTTAGAGCCCAGTAATCAATGCAGAATCGCCAGGTTCCATCTTTCTTCTATACCGGCACAATTGGGCTCTCGCAAGGTGATGAGATGGGACTAATGTGCCCCTTGTGGAGTAGTTCTTGGATGTGTCGCTTGATCTCCTCATTCTATAACAGAGAGCATTGATAGACTATCCCATTGGGCAGTAGCGCGTCGGGGGTCAGACCGATGGGGTGCTTGACCTGGAAGTGCAGAGGTACCTTGGTAGGTGAGGAGAAGATATCCTAGTATTCTTCCATGGCCATATCTACTTGTTTCTACTGTGTGGAGAGGTCAGTCGTAGAGACCCTGGATGTGGTTGTGATATTTTTCTTATTCTGAGAGTGAATCACGAAGAAGAAAAAATTCCCCATCTGAGATATGACTTCCTTCATTGCTTAGTAGAGATCAAGAAAATAGAATTAGTTGGGACTGCCTCGGGTATCCTGTACAATTTCCTTTTCAAAGTAATAATAACACTACGAGGCCTAAACTCATACACAACGTGACGTTTCCATAAATAAGGTTAGCCCAAAAGAACATCACAAACTTTGAGAGGAGAAACATCACACAGTACCTCGTCTTTGAAGGGCTTGATGATGTACGATAGTCGACACTATTGGCTGACGCGAAGATCACTTCCTTGGCGGATCCATCTAATGGTCTAGGGTTGTGGGTGCGTCATTGTTGGCAAGGCTAGCTACTTGATGACCTATGTTGAGATGAGGTTATTCTGGCTACCGCTATCAATGATGAAGTGCAGCAAGGTGCCTTTTACCCACATCTATGAATGGAAGAGGCACTCTCCTTCTTCTGGCTCATCTGGTTCACCAGGTTGGAGCTTCGTTGTAGCGACGGTGGCACTGGGTTTCGCGTCAATGATCCATCTTTTCTGATTCTGGCTTAGAGTCAGAACTCGCATCTGATTCAGAGGATTTCACTTCGGCCACCAGTGACTTCTTTGAGTGGAAGTCAACAGTGTTATGCCAAGGGATCTTATGGAAGTTGCACTAGTTCTCGATATCTTTCTTTGTCTTTCCAGTTTCCTTCTTTTCTTACAGCTTGGACCGGTTGTCCTGACACTGTCCATCTTTTCTATGTCCTTTGTTCTATGGGTTGGGTCCACCCTTTCCTGTATTTTGTTGTGAGGGGTTCCCAGGCCCAAATTGTCGTGTCTTTTGTTTGATCTTCTGCTCGATTTTGACGGCATATCGATAGGTCATGACCAAGGATGAGATGTCCAGAAATTCCATTTCAATATGGATGTATCTATGCAGAGAACCATGATACTTGAGCACTATATGTCACTCTAAATATTTGATACCCATCTTGGTGCACAAGGTATGGAAGATATTTGTGAAATCTGGCACTGCTTGGTCTCTTTCTTGTCGTAGTGTGGTCCATTTGGTATACAATTCATCATAACTTACGACAGGGTAGTATTGTTCCTTAATAGCATCCCTGAAGGATTCCCAAGTGGTTGTGACTGTAAATAATGAAGGTTCCTCTATTTCCTTTTGCTCACAGAAAGTTTCCCACCAATCTTGACATGGGGAACGACTTTGAGGAGCACAAAAGTAATCTTTTCTCTATTCAAAAAGTTATGGAAATAAAAATACCCTTCTAGTAGATTCAAACACTTGTCTGAAACATCTGCGTCTATCTAACCTTCAAATATAGGAATATCTAATTTTATTTTCACCTTGAAGGGGTGGTGACTCCGCTCGAAGAAGATGCATCGCCTGCTGGTAGCCGCCGAAGGATTTGTGCGAAACTATCTGTCATCTTGTTCCTTTGTTGTGTGATGGATTCCTCAATCAAAAATTTGAAAGGATATCTGGTCCCATCATATTTATTTTCTCCTGCCATGAGAGGTCTCTTGGGCATGTGAGAGCTTTTGTCCTCAAAAGAAACAAGCTCGAGACCCAACTCTTTGTACTCTGACCTCATTGGGGACATGCATTAATACGACAAGGAGCAGACCACTCTAATACCACTGATCCAGATTTTATGAGGAGAAAAAAATGAATACATATTATTAACAGGTTCTTAACACAAAATAACAGAGATACAGTAAAACTAGTTTTCTATTCAATAAGGAAATAAGTTGAAACTGTAAAATGCAGCGGAAATAAGCTTGCTGGAATGGTGGTGGCTTATCTCTGAGAAGAGATGTGAAGGTTGTGTTCATTTGCAAGAAGATGATTACAATGAGGCTCTGAAGGCCTTTTTACAATAAACAGGAATTCTAAAAATCCTAGACATCCAAAAACCTAACCCTAGGAGATGAAGCTCCAAAAGCCATGTGGGCCCCATTTGGGTAAGTTAGTGCATCAACTTCCTAGGGTCGTAACTTTTGCATACGATATTATTTTTAGGCGTATGATAGCCCATTGGAAAGGTATTGTTGAGGAGATTCATTTTGGGGGAAATATTGAAGAAAAATTTGTATTTCTTACCCTTTTCCCAAAAAACATCGTTTAGGGCCTCAAAACGGCTCCGGAGGTGAAAAACTACTAAAAATAGTAAATTACCAAAATTGCCAGAAAATTGTTTTGAGCCAGTTGGAAAAGATGGGTGGCCAGCGATATCCACCTGGATCACCTGCTTCTGTAGCATGTTTATAATTTGAAGTATCTCTTCTTGAACCTTCATAATCCTTTCATTATCATCCTTGTAGCTCTGCACTTCTCTCTAGATACTTCTCATATTTACATGCTCATGCCTATCTCTTTTTCCATTAGAAATTGTCTCAACATTTCCCATGCTAATATGCAGACCTTTTATCCCCTCCTCATGGCTATGAAATCCATAGGAATCTTCCATAACTCCATTCCTCACATAAGAACCAAAATTTTGTTATGATCCAATGCCTTAAAGATGATAAAAATTCAATGATTACGGTCCACTTCGAGGGGGAACCTCCCTTTACAATATATCCAATTCAAAATAGAATATGAGATGAGATAAGATGATCCTAAGACTAGGTCTCCTTTATATATATATATATATATATATATATATATATATATATATATAGGATACAAATGGTACATTTATAATGAAAGAGTACAATGAATGGTTCTAGCCAACATACAATTATAACACTATAAATGTAATAAGTCAATATCTAGTGATTAATAAGGGGTTTTACACTTAACATGGGGATTTGTCTAGGTCTTAACATTCCCCTCCCCTTCAAACAAGTGTTGTCCTCAACACTTGACTAATTGTGGGTGTTTCTGCATGAAGAACTCATCTTCCCATGTTTCCTCTTCCACTGGTAGGATCTTCCATTTGACAAGGTACTCCATAATTTCTTGATTTCTCAAATGCTTAATCCTTGTTTCAAGGATTGTTTCTGGTTCTAGTATGATTTTCCCTTCTTCAATAACCTCTGGTAAAATATTTTTTACTAGTATCTTGTTGTCAATCACCTTATTTAATCAAGAAACATGGAAGACTGGATGTACATGTGAAGATGGAGGCAACTCCAATTTGTAAGCAATACTTACAATCCTTTGAAAAACCTTATAGGGGCCATAATATTTGGGTGCTAATTTATTGTTCTTATTTTGTTTCTTGAGGGAAATCTGTTTATATGGTTGTAGACTCAAAAATACACAATCCCCCACTTCAAATTCCCTTTCACTATGATGTTGATCTACTTGTTGTTTCATCCTATTTTGTGCCATAACCAAGTTTTCCTTCAATAGTTTGAGAACCTCTTGTTGGTTCCATATGTGGTCCTCCAATGCTTAAACCTTTGTATTACATTTCAAGGGTGATGTAATGGATGGAGGATGATATCCATAAAATGTCAGAAATGGGGACATTTTTGCCGAATTATGGAAGGATGTGTTGTACCACTATTCTGCTTATGGAAACCACTTGACTGATTGTGTCTATTTATCGGATGCAAAGAAACGATGATATACTTCTAGAAATTTATTCATAATCTCAATTTTCCCATCAGATTAAGGGTGGTAAGATGAGTTGTGACCCAATTGACTACCCAAAAAAGAAAATAATTCAGGCCAAAAAATTCCATTGAAAATTGAATCTCTGTCACTTACAATAATATTGGGGACTCCATGTATCTTTTTAACTATGTCCATGAATGTTGTGTTTATTGTACTTACTTTAAAATGATCAGAAAGAGAGAAAAAATGGGCATATTTTATCAAACGATCCATTACTACCATGATGTCAGTCTTTCCTTCGGATTTGGGTAAACGTGTAATAAAATCCATTGAAACTTATTCCCAACATTGACTTGGTATAGCTAAGGGTTATAGGAGACTTGGTGTCTTTATTGTCTCTCCCTTATTCTATTGGAAGACTAAACATTCATACACAAAATTTTGAACATCAGTTCTAATACCTTCCCAAAAAAATCCTTATTAATCGTGTGGTATGTTTTCAAGAATCATGAATTCCCTCCTATAGGAGAAGTGTGCAATTCCAAAAGGACCTTCTATTTTAGTTGGGAATTTTTACATAAATATAGGTGATCATGATACCATAGAAAATCATTCTTTAAAAAAAATTTATCTAATGAACTAGGGTACTCATAGTTGTTGAATGATCTTGCATACCTCTTAATCTTGCTTCCACTCTATGCTTTATTCTTCCACCCTATTAGATTGTGGAATAAAAATAGCACATAATGAACCTCATGTTTCTTCTTCTTTCCTTGAAAGGGAATCTGCCACAACATTATGTTTTTCTTTTTTATAGACAAATTCAAAGTCATAACCTATCATCTTTGTAATCCATTTGTGTTTCTCTTTTGAATATAATCATTTCTCCAAGTACTTCAAACTATCATGGTATGTTTTTACTTTGAAGTGTCTTCCTATTAGGTAAGGGATCCATTTCTGAACTACATGTTGTATGTCCAACATTTATTTTTCATAAATGGGTTTGATCAAATTTTTCCCTTTAAGTTGGTTTCTTTCAAAGGAAAGGGGCCTTCCTTCTTGCATTAAAACTGCACCAATTCCATGGCCTGAGGCATCACACTCCACAATAAATGTTTTTTTTTTTTAATTCAAGTGTGTCTAGGACAAGTGTTGGCCCTTGACCAAGTTTTGAGATATCTTTGGTCAAGTTTGACCTATTTTGGGACTTCGACAACCTGTTGAAGGAGGAGCGCAAGATGAATTAGAGATCCTGGGATCTCGGCCCCTTTTTGGGATTTGGGATTATGTAACAGATATGGGATGTCAGCCCATGGGTTTACCCATGTTTAGGCCTATTTTTTAAATTATATATAGAAGACTAGGCGATGTAATGAGAGAAGTGATAGGAATAGCTAAGTGCTAAAGTTGGATCTGTGTGATCAAGGTTGTAAGTGCTCGGTGCATATTGTGTGAGACTTGTAGAGCTAAGTGCAAGTCATTGTAAGAGGTTGTGGAAGGTTGTGTGCTTATATCTACTCGAGGAAGGAGGATCTAGCGAGCTACGCAGATCTCCTGTCCTATGTGGAGTAAGGTTTTGAGGCTCTGTGCATGTAACCTATTGAAGAAGTTAATAAAGAAGAAGAGTTGGTGGACGTAGCCCCAGGGTGGGGGTGAACCACGTAAATGTTGTGTTGTCCTTCTTTGTGCGATTTCTTGATATGTTTATGTCTTTACTTGCTAAAGTTCTTTGATATAGATAGATATATCTTCTTATGCTTTGTGCTAATGATGTATATGGATGTATCTCTCACCTATGTGAATGTGATTAATTCTTGAATATGCTAGATTTAATATACCTCTTTATGATAAGTGCTTAGATACATCAGATCTGAGTGAATGATGCGATGCTCTGTTTTATCTGCATAGTAAAATAATGGTTAAATATTGACGAACTGTCAGTGCTAAGTTCTCTGTTAAGTATTACAATCATAGATCTGTGTCTCAGCTAAGGTTGTAGACACCTGAGTCTTGCAACCACCCCCGCCTCTACCTTGGGTGAGAATTCATCTGCTTCACAGGTGTTTTCGAAAGGGCTGGTAGTTAGGGTTTTGTTGGTGCGTTGTTGTAGCGTTGAACCCTAGGTCTGCCCCTGTGCCAACAAATGGTTCTGTTGCTGGGACCTGAAATTGTGATTGTTGTGAACTAAGGAAGAAGAAGCTTTGTGCAAAGACCCAAACCAAAACTGCAGAATCTTTATGCATAGATCTATCACTCTAGTGCGCAGTATTCTACTTGAGTTATAAAGCTCTGTGCTAAAGAAAAGAGGTCAGATCTGAAGAAAAGAGGACATATCTGAAGAAAGAAAGGTAAGATCTGGACACTTTGTTCTTTAAGAAAGGTAAAAGTGAAAAGTTTTTCTTAAAAAGGTAAGATCTAGATATGGAGTAAAAAGGTTTGCTCTGTGCTCTGATAAAGTTAAGAATAGTGAAAAGTTCTAGATCTGAAGGTTTTGTGCTCTGTAGAAGTAAGATAAGTGGAAATTTTTATTTCAAAAGTATGGATCTAGGTATGGTTGATAGATTTTGTCCTAGATTGAAAACTAGGGCACTCATAGATGAAAGAAGGTTTGATATGTGTAGATCTGATAAGAATAGTGAAAGATATAGTATATCTATGCATAGAAATAATGTTTGGACTAACAAGTGTATGCAGGATCCTAGAAAGAAATGTTTGCAGGTTAGCTACTATGATCCTAGCATGTAGTACAGAAACAGTTGGGGATCATTTAAAAGAAAGAGAGGATTATATTGGGTATGTGTTATATTCTTTTCATGTGTAGTATTTTTGGAGCATATTCGTCAGATGTGCAGGGGGGTAAGAGGGGGGGCAAGATTTTTTGAGACCGCATTTTTTGGGACCGCATTATATTTAGGTGGTTTTTCGGCACATGGTTTCTTTGCCGATGGTTTTCTATTTCTGGTTAAGGAATTAGGGTTTTGGAATAATCCAGGTCATTGGGTTAGGGTTTTGGATTCCAATGGCTCCTATATGTATTTTTTATTGTAAACATTGTAACACAATGAATGAATATAGAATATGTTGGTTTTCCCAATTTAGGTTTCCAGGGGAAAAATCTCTGTGTAATGTTTTTATTTGCCATTGTATCTTTTCTGTTATTTTCTAAATATTTGTTTACAGTAGATATTGTACAAGGTTAGGATTTACATTTGGTATCATAGCTTTATTGGCTTTAGGGGGATGCCTTTGTGGTCAATGGTTTGGCTCGGGACTGTGATAAGCCTTGTTACAGTGGGAGATCTGCGATATTGTTTTTCAGGTGAAAAGAAATGGCAAGCAATTCGAAGATGGATATCAAGAAGTTTAATGGGAAAATTTTTGAACTTTGGAAGATATGTTGGTGGACAAAGATTAGTTGATCACGGTATATCTAGGTACTGCACCAAAAAGAACTTCTGCAGATGACTGGAAAAAGTTGGATCGGAAGGCAAAGATCACAATCTGACTGTCTCTCTAATTCAGTATTACTGAATGTGTCAGAGGAAGCTACAACCAAGGATTTATGGGAAAAGTTGGGGAAGTTGTATCTGTCTAAGTCCTTGGTAAATAAATTATTCCTGAGAAAGAATCTATATAACCTAAGGATGAGAGATGGAGACTCGGTGGCAGAGCATTTGAACACCTTCAATATTGTGGTAAGTCAATTAATATATGTTGAGACTAAAATTTCAGATGAAGATAAATGTATCAGTTTGTTATGTTCTTTAAAAAACTTGTGGGATAGTTTGGTTGTGCCCATAGGTAGTAATACAACTTCCTTGAAGTTTGAAGAAGTGGTCTCATCCTTGTTGTCGGAGGATATGATACGGAATAATATGGAAGGACATAGCATAGACGCATTATTTGCAAGAGGACATTCTCAAGAAAGAAATGGATCTTATTTCTCAAGTGGGAGATCTAAGTCTAAGGGTAGATCTAAATCTCCCAGAAAGTTTGTAAGGGTATGTTGGAGATGTGGAAAACAAGGGAACTATAAGAAGCATTGTAGATCCAAAGTTGAGAAAAAGAAGGGATTTGAAGAATCTTCTTCTACAAAAGAAAAGACTTCCAAGGAAGAAGGAGGGGATGTGAACTTGGCCTGTTCAAGCACACATGCAGATAATGAGGCATGGTTGATTGACTCTGGTGCATCCTTTCATATGACTCCCCACATGGAGTGGTTCTGCGAATATGAAAGGTATGATGGAGGTAATGTTTTCTTAGGTAATTATTCGAAAACTAGAATCATAGGAAGAGGAAGGGTCAAGTTGAGGCTCATAGATGGAAGGATTAGAACACTACCTGGTGTTCTGCACATCCCAGGTATGGCCAGAAATTTGATTTATGTAAGCAAAATGGAAGATGCAGGGGTAAAAACAATATTTGAAAAGGGAACTTGCAGGATGGTTCGAGGAGCAATGGTGTTTATGAAGGGAGTTCAGTTTGGAACTCTGTATAAGCTGATAGGAAGAACTATTAGTGATGGGTGTGATAGCTCCATTGTTCTTGATATTGGAGTTGAAGAAGAAAGAACTCCTACAGTCTCTGGAGAAAAGGTTATGTTGTGGCATCAAAGATTGGGGCATATTGGAGAGAAGGTTCTTCGACTACTATACTGTAAAGGTTTGGTTGAAGGTATGTCTAACTGCTCTTTGGATTTTGATTTCTGTGAACATTGTCTATATGGGAAGCAGAATCGGGTAAGATTCCCCTCTGGTGCAACGAGGGAAGAAGGAATTTTGCAACTAGTTCACAGTGATGTTTTTGGACCTGTGTCGGTCCCAGCATTGGGAAAATATGTGTACTATGTCTAATTTATAAATGAATTCTCGAGGAAAACTTGGATATATTTCCTTAGGAAGAAATCTAAAGTCTTTGACAGGTTTAAATAGTTTAAGGCTCTTGTTGAGAATCAAACAGAGAAAATAATTAAGTAGTTGAGGATAGATAATGGTGGAGAGTTCAGCAGGAATGAATTTGAAGAATTCTATAAGAAGTGTGGTATATCAACGTAGAATACTACTCCATATACACCTCAGCAGAATGGATTTGCGGAAAGGATGAACAAGACATTGATGGAAAAAGCAAGGTGCATGCTTAGTGGTGCCGGATTAGGGAAAGAATTATGGGTAGAGGCAGTGGGTATTGCATGTTATCTGGTCAACAGATCACCCTCATCAGTGTTGGATGACAAGACTCCACAAGAGGTATGGACTGGTAAGGAACCTTCTCTCACACATCTAAAGGTATTTGGTTGCGATGCATATGTTCATGTTCCAAAGGAAAACAAGAGTAAGATGGATAAGAAGGCTGAAAAATGTATCTTTATTGGATATAAAGATGGTCTCAAAGGTTATAAGCTTTAGAACCCATAAAATAAGAAGGTAGTGTATAGCCGAGATGTTGTATTTAGAGAAATGAAGGATGTTGTTAAACAGGAAGTCCTACCAAGTAAGGAAGAACCAAAGAAAATAGAGTTTGATTTAAATGATGATGAATCAGACTCTACAGAAGAACATGAATCAGAAGAAGAAGATCCTCATACTCCAGTATTGAGGAGATCAAATCGAGAAAGAAGGCTACCAGAAAGGTATAGTCCATCTGATTCTATTCAAATTTTGATTTGTCTATTACTGATGATAATCCTAGAACTATCAGGAAGGCAATGGATTCAGAGGACGGAAATATTTGGAAAAGGGCCATGGAAGAAGAAATGGCATCTTTGGATAAGAATGAGGCTTGGGATCTAGTGGAGTTTCCAACTGGAAGAAATCCCATTGGCAGCAANAGTAGCAAAGGGTTATTCCCAGGTTGAGGGAATTGATTTTGGTGAGATTTTTTCTCCTGTTGCCAAGTTAACCTCCATAAGAATTTTTTATCTGTTGCTGCTGCATTTGATTTTGAAATAGAACAAATGGATGCGAAGACAACATTCCTTCATGGGGATCTAGAAAAATAAATCTTTATGAAGCAACCATAAGGTTATGCTTTGAAGGGAAAGAAGGAGCTGGTATGAAAGTTGAAAAAGTCCATGTATGGTTTAAAACAATCACCAAGAATGTGGTACCAAAAAATTGATACTTATATGATGGGTCTTGGCTTCACAAGAAGCAAAGAAGATCATTGTGTGTATTTTAAATTAATTGGTGATCATTTGATTTATTTGATCTTATATGTGGATGACATGTTGCTGATAGGAAACAACAAGGAGATTATCCAAGATGTGAAAACTCAGTTGTCCTCTAAATTTGACATGAAGGATCTTGGTGCTTCAAATTTCATTTTGGGCATGGAAATTAAAAGAGATCGGAAAAGGAGGAAACTCTAATTAAATCAGAGAAAATATGTCGAGACAATATTACAGAGGTTTAATATGCAGAAATGTAAATCGGTCAAGGTTCCTATTCCTGTTGGTGTAAAGTTATCTGTGGATCAGTGTCCCAAGACACATGAAGATGAGGAGGACATGTCTCATGTTCCATATGCGAGTGCATTTGGCGGTTTGATCTATGAAATGGTATGTACTAGACCAGACATTACACATGTAGTGGGAGTTTTGAGCAGGTATATGTCAAAACTAGGGAAGGAGCATTGGACAACAGTAAAAAGGGTTTTCAGGTATTTGCGTCGCACTACTAGCTATGGATTGTGCTACGAAGGAAGATCGGGATTGGACGGAGTAGTGGATATACATGACTTTGTGGATGTAGACTGGGCTGGAGATTTGGATCGTAGGAGATTTACAAGCAGGTATGTGTTTAACCTGTTTGGAGGAGCAATAAGTTGGATGAACAAAAGACAGGCTATAGTGGCACTTTCAACTACAGAAGTTGAATACATGGCAGCCACTCATGCAATTAAGGAAGCAATATGGTTACAAATATTGTGTTCAGGTATTGGGTTGGTACAACAATATGTAAGGATAGAGTGTGATAGTCAAAGTGCAATTTTTCTAGCGAAGAACCCTTCTTATCATTCAAAGACAAAGCACATTGATGTTCAATATCACTTTGTAAGAGACATGATTGAAGAAAAGAAAGTATCACTGATGAAGGTGGACACTTTGAAGAATGTTGCAGACTCATTAACAAAATCTGTGAGCACTGAGAATTTCTCTTGGTGTAGAGGATTCATGGGCATTGTTGCCCTAGATTGTTGACTATGTAACCTTGTAACCCCCTGTATGAAAAGAAAACAACAAGTGGGAGAATGTTGGGTATGTGTTATATTATTTTCATGTGTTATATTCTTTGCAGGTGTTATATTCTTTATGTGTTATTCGGGACCGCATTATATTTAGGTGGTTTTTCGGCACATGGTTTCTTTGTCGATGGTTTTCTATTTCTGGTTAAGGAATTAGGTTTTTGGACGAATCCAGGTCATTGGGTTAGGGTTTTGGATGTCGTTGGCTCCTATATGTATTTTGTATTGTAAACGTTGTAACACAATGAATGAATATAGAATATGTTGGTTTTCCCAGTTTGGGTTTCCAGGGGAAAAATATCTGTGTAATGTTTTTAATTGCCATTGTATCTTTTCTGTTATTTTCTGAATATCTGTTTACACTAGATATTGTACAAGGTTAGGATTTACAGATTAACCCTCTATTACAGTTGCAGAAAACCAAGACATCTTTCTAAGGAATTCCTTGGGATAAGACCTAGTTGTCTCTGTTGCAAAGCTATGGACCACGAAGTATTGGATTTCCCTAGAATGATTGCTAAGATTGAAGGAATGAACATGAGATAAGAAAACCCTAAGGCAGATCCAGAAATGGAAGAACCCTAGAAAGAATCAGAGAAAGTATTGCTACAGATAAGAGAAACCCTGAATGACCACCGACATGTCAGCTTATCAGAGATCTTCAAAGAAAAAGAATTCATTGAAGAAAGAATAGGAAACTTCGACATTGACTGTGTTCTAGATGAGGAAACACAGGTGAATATCATGACAAAAAGAACTTGGGAACTTTTAGGGAAGTATGTTATGACTCCTTCATTGGGAGGAATAGGGATATTTAGAGGAAAGTTGGTAAACCTATGTGGAAATCTCACCAAGATATCTATGAATGCCATTAGAACTTCGACAGAGGAATATTTTGAGATTATTAGATTTATTGAGAACAACACCCCATTTACCATGTTACTAGGAAAACCTTGGATTGAAAACAATCAGGCCATAAGGAAAGAAGAAGAAGAAATTTTAGAGCAGAAGAAGCAAGAGTTAAAAGATTTTATGACTAGAAGGATCGCACACTTGGTTAAAGAACATAAGAACATATCGAAGATATTTAACCCCAGAGACTCAAATGATGAAGTTGCAAGAACACTAGAACACCCACAGAAGATTGAAGTACCTATTCCAGATAAAGAAGAAGCATCACTCTCGAATCTTAGGAAAGAATCTCAACAACGCGAAGTAACTATGCCACAAGAAGATAAGAATCAGAATTGAAAAAGTCATACCGAGACGAAGCTCACTGGAAAGAAGACTAGAAAGCTATGTAGGAAGAGAGCTAAGATCGACAAGTTACAGAAGGTTCCATAAGGAACCTCGCAGATGGAAAATTTGCAAAATTTGAACTTCGTCGGGATAACATAACAATGTCACATGGCACTTCTCCATGGCGAAGAAATATAGTCGTTGGGACTAATATAACCGTTTGGCTGACCCTCCGAAAAGGTCGAACAACATTTATGGTTCGCCACCAGACTGTTGGACCATGCTATAACGAATAGAACAGAGTTAATGAAGGTGTCTTGCCCGTTTCCACCCATGTAATAGATTCGTTGCCAAGTTATCTATTTATCCCATCGCACCATGCCCCGAGAACACTTTTGATAACCATGAATCAGAGCCCACAGACTCACTAATTTTACACAGTGCTCATTGCGTTATTTCCCTCTATCGTATTGGTGTGTCTAAGTTACTCCCCGAAACTGAGATTTTCAATCCCGAGCACGTATGTCGGTCGAGTTCAATGCTACAGAGAAAGTTGTTGAAGAATTTTTGATCGACCTCATGACTGAAAGAGTCATGTCGATGTTTGTAGGTGTACAAGATTCATCGACGAGAAAGATGCAAGCTTCTTCGTCGACTGCTCGCAGAGAAATACCATCCCAACCATCAACAGAAAAGAGAACCAAGCATAAAGATGACCTCACAAATGAAAAACTGATTCCAACCATCTTGCCCGACTACATCCCACCTCTGGCTGGCCCGGTAAATCATGATAGTGTACCACGTGATTTCGAGTACACCATAATTACTGCGTACCTCCCGAAGGGGATACGCGCAGTTCAAATAGACCACGACAAGATCGCAACACTAAATTTTAGTGACTTCAACCTTGGAGATCGCAAGATCTATGGCATGCTCGCCCCATACAAGTACCTGACTAGAACTAAAGGAAATAATTCGAACATCATCCCCCAGTCGTGGACAATGAACCTCGCACATTCCACTCTGTTGAACGTCATGAAAATCCCACACTTCAGAAGACACCAGGAAGTCAATGCCTGTGTCAAGCTGCTATTGTCGTGTTACCATGGAAGCTACTTATGGCTCGACTACCGCATTACAGTTGACCCGACATTGATCCAGAGGATCATATGCCTGAGTATGCAAGGACCTGACCCACAGGAATTTTATCCAGGAAAAGTTGCAGATTGCGCACTTGCACAGAAGATAAAGGACACTTATGGCGATGTTGAGAAGGGAACAAGAGGCTACAAGGTATCTTCCATTCAGAGTAGCAAAGTGCACCTCACATGTCAACTGATAGCTGGGAAGTTAGTAAGAAATAACCGACCTACGCAGGTCACCGGATTTGTTGTTGACCTCACAGGGAAGTGCGTGGAAGGCCTACAAAAGAATTGGGTGAAGTACCTAGTTAACCAGTT